>JAHZMX010006342.1:0-16157 GCA_027743895.1 Seira musarum | reverse complement strand
CGTTAATTAGAGACCGGCGATAACTAGATACCCGGCGTTAAATAGAGAAAATACGGTACAAATGGATTTTCAAAATTCAAATTCGTTTTTTTTTGCGATAGAAAGAGAAAAGAAAATATGAAATGGAATCATTAAATTTTTCCACCTTCGTGGTCATATTTGAAGGCTCTCCTGTTGGGTGTCATAAGGTGCGCTCGATTGTGTCGAGTGGTCATGTAGAGCACATAAAGCTCTTTAGGCACAATCATCCGTGAAAATACATGCTGTTCAAGTGTTCTTCTTTCTTTCACTCCCTTGTAAAACTTGGTTCTTACATCTGAATACAGCATATTCTCTTATTCCCCCTTTAGAGAAAAAAAAAATTCGATTTAAAACTTTGTATTTAGGAAATACCTCATGGTTTCCCCCGGAAATACAGGAAAAATATTCTCCATTAAAAAACTGAAGCTTTTCTATTTTTTTACTTCTTCACAATTTTTTTACAGCGTAGTTTAAAAACTGATGATATTTGGATCGGATTGGGATGCGATGATGATTATCGTCGACACGTCATACGTAAATCCTATTTCTAGTTTTAAATAGACCCACTCAAGTATTAAGAATTTTTGTGAGGAGTGTTTGTGTTCTTCTGTGCAAATGGGAATTTTAGAAGTAGAGCCATGCTGGTTTGCAAGCTGACGACCAGGACTAGACCAACGATACAATAAAATTTTCGAACAAACCACTTTCATACACGCTTTTCCATACGCTTCAATGCTCTCATTCAAAAGAAATTCATCCATAAGCAAAAAAAAAATGTGGACGATATGATGGTGTGTGCAGATGGATGCATTTGCTTAGGTCTATTTTTACTCTAATCAAATTTAATAAAATTCGTACTATACAAAATACATACATATGCGATTAGGTCATTATGTTATAAACAGAGGTTTAATTTAATACAATTTTTGTTCTGTATTACATAGGAAAAAAGGTAGTTTGTTGAAATTTTACCCCACCAATACATTTTATCGGGATATTACGGACAGTTTTAAACAATTAGTTTACCTGTCCATTGAAATATTTTGATTAAAATTAAAACCCCAAACTGCCAAAATTGTCCTTAATTTTTTATTGAATATAAAATAAACTAAAAAAAAAAAACTTGAGCATTTCGTAAGCTTAGCAAAGAGAAATCAACAGTTTCCCACATTTTTCAACGATTTGAAACTGCGTGGTTCTACCTGTCACTGAATGGGAGCAAATTGAATGTGTCTAGGAGCAATATTAATGTAAATGAATTGAAGAACAAAAATCTATTTCTCATGGAAAGGAAAGGTAAGTTCATTTTTATGATTTGTTTTCCTCCAGCAAAGATCATGGGGAGTAAAGATTAAAAAAAGATTTTTATTGCAAATCTCTGCAAGAAACTTTCGTTTACCCCCAAGCCAAAAATTTGTAAATCCATTCAGTTTAAAAGACAAGTTTGACTGTTTTTTGAGTGTTAAAGTGGGACCAAAAAGAGAATGGTTTGGAAGATGCACACAGACACGCACATAAGAGCATAAACCAGGTCGGCCACAGCTAAGGATATCGACGCTACAATTATTTTATTCTCAGTGAGTGTTGTGGACTGCCCCATTGTGTGTCACCTATTATCTTACACGTTTTTTGATGAAAGGTGAATAAGAAAAAATGGTTTTGTTCTGTCAAAGAAAGAAATTCTCTTTTCCCATTATACTCACATCGTTTCTAATAATGATCATATTAGGTATACATACAAGACTCTGACAAAAAAGAATTGACGACAACCCTCAAACTCATTTTGAATCTGAGCCTCGGAGTATAAGTCTCAGGGAAGAGAAAAGAATGATGATGTCGGTACACGAAAAAAAAAGTGTGTAAGACGTGATGCTTATGAAAGAATTAGGGTTGGCCCGAGAGAGAAAAAATAAAAGTCAACTTGAATTCGGCATCCACGTTTAAGAAGATGAATACAGCAACAAGTTCACACAAACGCAATTACACTATTATTTCCACAGATTTTTTTTTTGTTGAGAACCCAAACCCATTCATTTTCTGGAACATCGATATAGTTGTTATGTTATGATGGGAAGATCCGTTCTGCCTTGCGGAATCACTGAACTCAAACTCTAAAAAGAAATCACACGGGTTTAAAGTTCAATGGAAATACATACATACCTACAAACGTACAAGACAATGAATGAAGTTGAAAAAAAGCATTGTAGAATTCTCCCTTTTTGGCCGGAGACTTTAAAAAGGTTGAAAGAAGCAGTGGAAAACCTAAGAATGAAACGTAACTGCGTGATTCAATCTCTTTTAAAAATGAATCACGGTGCGCAGTTCAGTGGGATCCTTTGTGATCTAAGTTTCTGTCAGAACAATGACAAAATGATTCACCTGTAGACTTTACTCCATTCAGAGAACTTATATCCTGTTGACAACTTCTTTCATTCTGGTACACCTTTTCCAACCTTTTTCCACCCGGGAGTCCTGCCTACAGACAATGAGCGGACGAGAGCATCAGCGATCTCTCTGGAGTCAAAGGGAACTATGAGACTTTATCAAAGCTAGAGTGATTTAAATGTGGCATGGCGTCCTTCCGAGTATAACACTCACTCAAGAGATGAAGATGAAGCCATACCAAGAGCATAAATGGTTTTTTCTCAGCTCTTGAGCCAACTGAAAAAATAATGCCCTTTGTGTGGAGTAATACGCTAACAAGTGCTTCTTCTCATCTATTATTTCCCCATTTGTTCCTTTAATAACCGTTAAATAAGATTTTTGACTTTGTAAAATTAGATGAAACACTCAGACAGTATTGACATAATCAAAATCCCTGTGTATCAATGAAGTGCTTCTATTGTTCCATTCATACCAAACTTTTTCTGTGGCTTTTAAGAGAAGCTTCCTGACTTAAGCTTGCTAACACCGTTTTCATTTGCTCTTGATTCACACACGAAAAGTGAAAAACAAATCTATTACCGAAATGCTCAATGAACCGATTTTCGCACAGGTATTTATGTGCGTGATTTAATGAAATTTATTCTGCCATTATACGATAAGCACCATGAATTTTTACATAATTGTAACATCGATTAAAGTGTCGCCCTATATCTCATTATCACAGAATTAATCGCAGAGAAGTTTGAAAAACCAATTGAGTCAACTTAAAGTAAGTTAGCCATTTGACAATAAAATACAGAGGATATGAATACGAACGAGGCATTTATAAGTGATATGTACCCTTATTCTCAAATAGCCCCTTTGTCAGTTGTATGAGTGTAAGTTAATGACAATGAACACTGATCCCCGACCGTTTCATGAATTATATATCGTATGGCTTAAAACACTTCTGAAAACTGAACCTTTGCTTTCGGTAGTCTTTAAAATAGGAAACAGTTAAAATCTGCTAATTTAGTAGTATTTCTTATCTTGCTAAAGGATTTTTTTCGGAGTCAAAATTTCAACCTGAATGAATCTTTGAGTGACAGGAAATATTTGTGAAAAAAATGGAACCAGAAATACATTTTTATTTGGTAATTTGTAAAGATAGCAAAATTTAAGAAAACAGATTCGAATATTGGATTATTCCTGGTATGTTCCATTAAATATTTAGAAACCGATTCTAATTGTTGTTGTTATAAAGCCATACAATGTGTATGTGCTGCCCAATACGGTATTGGGAAAGAAAATGAAATGAAAGCATTTTATGTGTTTTACATACACCATAGTTGAAAGTTGAACGAGAAATGATACTTTTGACCTTACCTTGTCTTAAGCTTGGCATAATACTTCACTTTATATTTTCACATAACTGATTTCATTACAATTTCATTCTGATACTTTCATGTAAAATCAATATTTGATTGTGATGTAATGATTATAATATCAACGGTGTTCAATTATGGCAAAAAAATAGGATTTGCAACTCTTTCACACGGTTAAAACATGAAAACTTTGTTTAAGAAGCAATTTTTCTCAAGTTTACGAATAAATGCAAAAGGCATTAAAGTCGTGCGAGCTCCGAATTCTTAACAATTAATTCAAAGCTAATTTCTTTCCGTTTTTATATCAGAACGTATTTGCAGTGATGATGTGGCACATGCCATGCCCTACAACCTACATTAAACATCGTTCAAAAAGCTGTTTCCGAGAATCGGGCCAATTAAATTCGTATTTAAATTGATTATTTAATGGACAATTGTTTGCATTCAATTCAAATTCAACGTGCATGTACATTCCCTCAGGGCTTAACAGAAGAAATTGGCAATGAGAACAAGCTCAACATAAGCCAGCCCTGTCCATCGTGCGCATTTACACAATGTTGTACGCATTCATACGACTCAAAGGTCGTACAAATTAAGCTACTAACTACCGCTTCCGATGTTAGTAGATTCGTTGAATTATCTTTTGGTTTAGTTTCTTGGACTATATATCAAATTAGACGACACTCAGCCCATGCACCTGAAGACTTGCGTGCAATGCACATTGTATACCAATTCATTTAATGATATAATCATGAAAGGCTGGGCAAATTTCAAGCTAGTTCTCTTACTCCCTTATTACGTCCTCGTTTATAAAGGAATTCATTAGATAAAAGTCAAACGAAGATTTAAAATTATGCATTAAAATTTTTTACCATTTTGACTTCTGAACTCATTTAATTAAAAATTCAACCGAAAACGGGTATTTCAAGCCTCCTGAATTCCGAGAGATAATTTTAAAAATATTCACCCTCTCTCCAGTTGTCTCCGATTCGGGGTTTAGTGAGAGAAATGAGAAGGACAGTAGGGACTTAATGGTTTTTTTTTACCATACACTTTTTATGTATCAATGATGATCATATGATGACATGGATGGATGAAAACGAAGAAGAGAAGAATCACGTGTAGCTCACGCTCGATACACTTTTCTTCTTGTTCAATTCAACTTGAACTGAAGTCGTACTCGTGTAGTTCCTTCACAAAATTCAATATTCATGTCTAGAAGAATCGCCATAAAAATTTGTATAGCTTCCAACTTTTTAAAAAATAGATTTAACCTTTTCCCAAATGTGATTATCCCCGGTTGCAGTTACAAGTTTACAACTGGTTGCTCTAGTCGATTGCTATCTTCTAAAACGCCCACAAAGCTCCAGAACCGGGACCAGAATAACTACTCAATTCAAATAAGTAAAACTGGGAAGTTTTCATTTTCATCCTTAATCATGGATTCAAATGCAAATGGAAATCCTGTCCAAATGTCAAAGTTTTCGAAGGAGGAGGTGTTGGCTTTTCTTGACAACATTTCTGCTGTTATGTTTGATTGCGATGGTACGGATATACATTTCACTTTTCATTTCAATTTTATAAAACTGTAATGAGATTGTTTTCTAATTACAATTTTCCAACGATATAGGTGTTTTATGGCTGGGAAACGACCCGTTAAAAAACGCTCAAGCTTTAGTCATCAAATTGAGGTCGATGGGAAAGAAGATATTTTTTATGACGAACAACAGCACAATGACCAGACAGGAATTTCTCGTGAAGTTCAATAAACTTGGATTTGATGCCACTGAGGTATTCGTTAAATGTATGATATCGTTGACATAAAACAAATCCAGACACAATTAAAAACGTTAATTGACCGTTTCTTTGAAGGACGAGATTGTAAGTACAGCATATTTAACAGCTTTACATTTAACTGGACTAGGATTCAATGGTAAATGTTACGTGGTTGGGTCACCAGGTATTACTCAAGAACTGGAGAGCGTTGGAATACCGTGTTTACCAATAGGGGTATTTAAAATAAAATCTTTTATTTATAAATTATTTTACTCTAGCGTGTTTGAGTTTGAGGTGTAAGAACCTTAAAATTTTATAATTTTAGCCAGATGTCGTTCCGCCCTCATCTGAACGCTGGAGTGCAAAGGATTTCGAACAAGTTGAACTCGACCCCGAAGTTAGGGCTGTAGTTGTTGGTTTCGATCACCATTTTAGTTATGTAAAAGTACTGAAAGCTGCCAGTTACCTAAAGGACCCAGAATGCCTCTTTATTGCCACCAATACTGATGAACAGTTTCCAGACCGAGGGCGAAGGGTTTTGGTTTTCCCTGGCACGGGAACATTTGTCAACGCTGTGAAAACGGCTGCAGGTAGACAGCCTGTGGTTATGGGGAAGCCTGAACCGTTTCCTTTCGAACTTGTAAGCAAGAAGTATGATCTGAAACCAGAACAGGTTCTAATGGTCGGCGACAGGTAGATTGATAACTAACTAACAGGTTTGCCATTTTTGTTTTGAAGTACTTCGTGGAAATTGAATGGGTATATCTTTTCCTCCAGAGGTAACACAGACATCTTATTCGGAAGGAAATGTGGACTACGGACTCTTCTGGTCCTAAGTGGAGTCACTAGCATTGAAGACATGCACCGATGGGAAAGTTCCGAAGAACCAGAGGAAAAAATGTGTATACCTGATTACTATTTGGAAGATGTTAATGAGTTTTATCAGTTTTTAATTTAATTGTGATATCAAATACCAGTGACTATTCTATTGTTAAAACTCAAAATTTATTTTGATAAAATATTTAATATTCAACATACGAAACATTAGACTATCGTGATTGTAAAACAATGCAATAGTTAATAAAACAAAGTGATTGAAATATATAAGTAACTCCAAAACTCTATTCGATCTCCACCAAAATTCTAATGACATATATTTTTAATTTGCTTTTTCTAACATAAACTTAAAATACAATAAACATATGGCCTAATTATTCAGATCATAATTACAAGGTGCAAAATCAGTATAATCCAATTTCTGAATAATAATTAACCAGCTATTAATATTTGATAGTCAGAAAAGTTTTGCAACTAAATGACAAATTCATAACTAATAAGTACAACAGAGTAACGTCAGCTTTTTAAATGTCTTTAAAGGTAGAGCAGAAAATATCTCATAATCTAGAATCTATCTTTAATCAAGCCAATCAATCAAATGAATGAATATACCTATGTATTTAGACAGCTGCAACATTTAGACCATGTCTGCCAAGGCAGATGATTCATAATCTAAATTATTGTTCAACAAAAATAATCATCATCTTACGATTAGTTTAAGTTTAATTACAATGAACAATGTAAAAGTAATATAATTTCATTGTTTAATAGAAATAGTAAATTTGCTTATCATTTTTTGATACGTAACTTTTCTGTCGAGGAGGTTGGCGTGGGCCCTGTCGTCCTATCGGTTTTGTCATACTTGAATTTGGTGAAGTATCCTGGGATGGCCCTGGCCCTACCGCTTCTTCCCTGTAAAAAGATTTACGTTCAAGTTACTTGTGTTCATCAGTCTAACAGTAAATACGGACTCTGTATATTGTTATAAAAGGAAATTACGTTTAGTTTGGATTAATTACATAAAACGGGAATTTTCACAGGTGTGACTATGAACAAGTCTGGTAACTCCGTTGTGCAAAGACAACAATCCTGGGCACTGTGTGGGCTCCTGGTTAACGCATTTGAATTGTTTTGCGTTCGAGGAGCAATCGGTCAAAAGCATATAGGTCATTTTATTGAAGACGATTGTTGACGCGTCCACTTGGTTAGTATCACACTTCCTCCGCTTTATTCCGATGACCTCCACCTCTTCTTCTTCGGCAACTGGCGGCTCATTCTTTGAGGCATTTGGATTGTCATCCTTGAATTGGTTGCCTTGAAATGAGACAATCGGACTGCCGTCCAACACAGCGATTCCATTATTGCTACCAGCAACAGTGCTCCGGTAAGATGTAGTAGGTGTCTCTGAAGCAATGGCTTTCAAAGGGAAATCCATTTTATCTTTACACAAGGTCTTTTGTGTGGGTCGATTTAGAAACTTCAATGCCATGGGATAACCTCCAGTGCTCTTTCTGGCAATGCGATATCTTCCCTCCAAAACCGGTGGATTCTGATTTTGACCAGCATTTTTACTGGATGAATCCGCACGGAGTGAGCTGCTATTGGCAAAAGGGCCAGGTTCAGTTGCTTTCGTTCCACCATGACGATATTCAATAGAGCCAAACTTTGAAACTATTTTATTGATAGCGTCTTCATCACTAGATTCATACTCCATTTTGAAAGACATATTTTTCTCGACTTTTCGATCAAAATGTCTGGTCAGTGAATAAATGGAATGGTCTATGGTTGACATGAGACTTGAAGATATCCTGATGAAATACAAAAAAAGCATATTAATGTTCCTTTATAGTTCATACGCATTAATTCTAAGTTACGCGAAATAGACACAGTTACAAGCACTTTAACAATTATGTACATGTAGTTTATTCACAATTTATAAAAATGTGTTCTTACTCGGACAAGTTAAGGATTGCCGTGTCATTGAATCGACTGTCAAAAGTGGCATACAGAGATTCGAGCAAAGAAGATTTTGACCTTGTTTTTTCTAATCCCAACTGTATACCGGCAAGATCGTTCGACTTCATTTTAAACTTGTCCTCCGCCTCCTGCAGCACCTCATTACGGCGCTGCATGACAGCCTGAACGATTCTATACATGTATATTAATAAATAATGTTATAAATATACCACTTCAACAATTAAGCATCGCGATTTTCAAGGTTTGCAGTGACTTCTCTAACCTCAAACTAAGCTTAATCTTTCATTTACACCAAGTACAACGTTAAAGTACAGTACAGTACAAAGCTGATTGACATTCATTGTGGACTGTATAAGACTGTTTCTGAAGGCCCCATTATTATAAAAACCAAACCCAAAAACCCTGTTGACAAACTTTCGATTGTCCAAAAGAATTCAAAATACTATTAACTTTGAATTATTTCTTTCAATGGTATAATCTAACGCTTTTTTTTCGCCAATTAAATTGAAGAATTTTAACCACATTCTCTCGTTTCGTTTAGTGCTAGGTGAATGGTAATATTTTAATAATAATTTGCATGCATAAAATAGCTTACGAATTGAATTTGTTTTCAATGTCCTTCTTCACAGCTTTCCATTCTTTCCCATCGCCGGTGGAAAAGTCATTCCGCTTGGTTTGAAGACTGGAAATGGCCTCATCAAACAATTGCTTCGAAGAGCTTGAATATAAGTCAGAACGCATGGATTAGTATTTTTATAGTTTTAGCAAGAAATGAAACGAAGAATAAATCTTTCAATAAAGCGCCCATACACTACCTGAAAGTAACAATTTTTTGTTGGAAATTTCTCAGCATCTCTTCAACCAAATGTGTTTTATGAGCTGGATCGTGTCCAGCGTTGCATTTTATACATAATTTTTGACAGCAATCGGCACAGTAGAGAATTTTGATGGGAGTATCTAGTTCTCCATGCATTTTGCATTTGGATTCAGACAAATTGATATCGTCCAGGTCCTTTTTTGACTTCATTGTCAGCGACATGACGTTTTTATGATTGTAAGTATTCTTGTTGTCACGATGTGATAACTTGCAATTTCTACAATAATAGATGGTGCAATCAGCACAGTAACTTGTGGCTCGTCTTTCCTTGTAGCATAGGCCGCATTTTTGAATTTTAAGATCTTCAAATTTTGGCTTCAATCGGAAAATCTTGCTCGGAACACATTTCTTGAAGTTGTCCATATCAACTGGCATTTCGCAGACTTTGCATTTGGGCTGACTTTCTACAGAGTATGCATATAAATAACTAGGTTAATTTCCCCGAAAACTTTTGTAAGACTAAAAATATTAAATGACCACAATCAAGATGTTACATGTTGCTTTGTAAGATTTCGATTACCTGATCGACGCACCTCGGCAAAGTATTTGTCCTTGCATGACTCGGAACATATTGCGTGCAAGCACCGCAAAATTATGATTTCTGAGTCGGGATTAATTTTACACTGAAAAATACAGGCTTCCCAAGGAAGTCCTCGTAAATGCTGTGACACTGCTGATAAATCATCTTCCATTTTGATGCTACGTAGACTGATCGTGAGTTTGAATAAAATGTCCCACCTTTACCTAAATCCACAACTTTATAATTAACCTCTTGATAATCAGACAACTGAAATACACTTTTGTAGCTACTACTAGAATGAATCAAAAGGCAACAAAAAAACGACACAGAAACAGAACCTAATTTTTTATTAATTACTAAAGTAAATCAATCCTGATAGTATTTTTTATTTCCACTGACTGACTGACGAAAATATTCCAAGAAAATTCGGCTCAAATTGCCGGTCCCTCTAATTTTCCTCACTCATTAAACGAAAAGTGAAGAGGTGGCTTCTTCCTCGGTTCGAATCGAATCAAATCTCTTCAACTTATGGCTAGCTCGAATATTTTCTTGTGTGAAATGAAAAGTAGACAGACAGAAATGAGTCACACACACTTTCGCCTGTGGGCCTGTGGTGAGATGAAGACTGTATTCGAGTAAAGTCTGGAGTCGAACAAAGGATTCTTTCATAAAAATAAAAACTTGCGATAGGCACGCTTTTGAGCATATCTGTGCAGTGGCTGTGACATAAGGTAGAAAAAAATATTACCACTTCCCATTAAAGACATATTTTAATCTCTTGTACGAACAAAGTAGAAAAAAAGGAGAACCAGGCTTGGCCGCAAAAATGCAGATGAACTAACTTTCGCAGTTATCATTCATCATAAATAAACAGCAAGGGCTTCTATTGAAGATAAAAATTTATTTTATTGAATTCAACTACCCAGCTTTTATTCATATAGTGTTCATTGATGATTTAATTAAAGTCTGTATTAAAATTGCATGGCCCTATTTCATATCATAATTAACAATAATAAATCATTAAAATATTTATCAAAAGTACAAATCTAGTTGCAACCGTCGATTATTTTTTGAATAAAATCTGACAAAAAGCGAGTCAGACTAAACGCGAATAAGACAAATTTCATAATGTAGTAGTCATATAAAGTAGTTATACAATCAATGTTTATAATATTGAATATTGGTTAGTGTTTCCGTTTCCTTAAATGTTTGCGACTCATTTAAGCGATTAAATAGTGAAGAAATGATTTAACCTTTTCGATTCAATGGCGCTCTCGATTTTTGGGGATTAACTTAATTGCGTTCGTTACCGATATTATACAAGTACTTATTAGAAAATTAGTCATTATTAAAAGCAATAATTAGTTTATCATAAACGACACGTTTAAAATATACTTCTGTCACGCACTTATGTTGCGACCGTAGTTATTCTGCAGGATTTTAGTCGTGTTCACAGCATTGCAAAGCGATGAAAGCATAAACGAAATTCTTTTGTCTAAAAGGGGTAAAAAAATTGATTTATCATCATTTTAGATTGACTTAAATATAACGTGAAAGGCCAGTGTTTCATACTAGTCACATTTCGCAAGAGTTTGAATATGTATATAAAAAATATTTCATAGGCCAATACATCTATCAGCTATATCTATCTTACTTATATCACAAAACGGTAACGGCGAAATCGAGAGTTTATATTCGACTACTACAAAAACAACAACTTGCAATCAGGCATTATATAAAAAGTACCAAATAAAGCTAAGCAGGGTGTCAAAATCATACTTGTCCAATATGTTTCAAATTAAACCCAAATATTCAAAACGACAGTTTCTAACACTTAAGTTAGACCGCGCGTTACAGATAGTATTCCCCCTTACAATACACTGTAATTTATGTTGTTATTACTCAACTATCAGAGCAAATGTGCAAACTTATAAACGTAAATAATATTTTAGCTGTATAAGTGTCATATCGGTGCGGTGATTAATGACTGTGAGCAAAAACATAGCCGTGGTCTCGTAGCGAAAGTTAAGACCCAACAACGTCCTCGTTTAAGAGTAGTTAAAAATCTTCATCTCCACAAACATCGAGAAAGACGTCGAAAGATAGTCTACTGCATTGGCCATCCGAATTAAACACGTACTTATGAAAAGTTCCATCCATACAAATTGCTAAAACCAAAAATTAGAAACGTAATAAGTATATTACTCACTCCATTATATACAAAAACATTTTTTGTATGTCATATGCACCATACCGACGACGGAACTATGTGATGCAAAAGCACAGATACAGGCACATTCGGGTGGCACTGTGAAATTGGCGAGGGCCCATTGGGATTCTATATAATTACCCAAGAAACCCATTTTCGAAAACCTGTTCCAATGGACAGAAAGAAAGTATTTAGCATAAGTTATTATAGTGTTACATATTACATGTTTGGTTTAAGTTCAGATACAAAACAATACTCAATTGTCAGACTATAACAATTTTCAACAATTCAGAACATAACCGGGCTACTGGAGACGGAAGCTTCAGTAGTAGACAGGTTCTAAGAAACAAAAAAGTAAGCAATTTTATGTCAAATGTGCCCAAAATTCTGACATTAACCAATTCTTCATTCAACTCACAACAATTTGTATAGAGCCGTCTCGAAAGCCAGGGAAGACGAGTAGGTTGTGCATGCCTGGTGAGAGTTCGCATAATCCTGCTGGGTTCGACCTAGTCTCGATGGTAAACAGCTTATGAGGATTGTTTGGAAATGAGAAAATGTGAATTTTGTTTTTTAGAATGGCAACTAAACGATCTCTTCGACATCTCACGGAAAGCACGGGTTGTGTAAAAGTAAACTCGAGAACTGAACGCTTCTTTATATCGTCGTACACCAGGACTGTGTTGTCTGCATATTTTGGTCGATTACCACCGCTCACGATTGCAAACAAATTGCAACGGTACACCATTTCACAATAGCCCACACTTCCGAGGAATTTCTCGTCTGCAAACATTTACGCTGAATATCATCTCCATCCCTTTTCATATAATATTTAAGTAAATATATGGGAAATCTCACCGAAATGAACCTTTTCCACCAAGGGTTCCACATTGTAGATTCGAAGTCCATTATCCAGACAACAGTGGAAGCAGCCTAGGAAATCAATCATAAATTTGTCATTACATATTATGTTTATTTTGTCAGATAAAGGCGACACCTAGTAAAACTTACTCTTGTCTTGATTGAATCGAATGCTGTTAATGCTTGACATGATTTCAAACGTTCTCAGCAATCCTGGATTTAATCCCTACAGAAAAGTAACAAACTACGCTGCAAATTAGTTAAGTAATAAATGATTTACTGACGGATAACTTCTACGAGCCTTAACCACTAGTGTTTATTCCGAATTTATTAATTCACATGTTGACTGGTTTACTCTTATTGTTTCTTGAGCATTCCTCACACCTCCTTCCTCCCAATTTTTATAACGTCAGCTTTTCATTTAATACTTGATCTGTTTTAACTTTGGATAAACAATGAACTTTTCAGATGCTGATTAGAAAATAGAATATGAATGAAAATACAACACTGCAAAAAGTTGATACTACGCTGAAAATATTTTTAGTAATTGCGTTATAAACTAAAAAGTGTGACTATTGACCATATGACGACGATGATCCTGATCATTTTGCTGAGCTGATCATATGTTGCACTTGTTTAGCATTTGTTATTGACTACTGCTGTTTCGCTTTCGCTCGCAGTTCGTACGTCTTTGTGTGCACGCTTACTTGCGACCTCACTTCTGTAGCTGATGATATGAGTCCTAAGACCCGACTCCATACATTTCTCGTTCTCACTCCTCCAGTCGCATCCGCATGTCGTATTGAGTTGACATGTGTGAATGTAATGCAAATCCTCAAACTAAGAATTTGAAAGCCATTTTCACCAAAAGGCGTCTTAAATATGATTAAAATATTTTGCAGTTCACATCGCATGCAGGACTGTATTATACTCATCGGAATGAAATAGAGTTATTTAAATAAAATACTTATTCAATCCGCCACTATTCGGAAGGTCTCACACATCGTGTAACTGTAACGTAACCATAGTGTAGGCAAAATGTTTCCATACAAGGAAAACTGAATTTCAAAACATTTTTTTTAGTTTATTAGACAAAGAAATGGGGAAACCAAAGTTTAGGGGAGAACCAAGTTGAGGTTATGTTATATATGTATATTAGTTGTTTTTCAATTTTGCAGGAAATGAAATAGTGATAATTACATATAGTCAAGTATGAATTTGTCGCAGTCATTCATCTTGTAGCAGTTTTAATAGCTGGCTTGAGATTCGTATAAATTGAATTGAATTTATCTCTTGATAGATATCCATCCTTATTCCACACATTAGGTTTTAATGGTGAATTTTGTGTAGAACTATATAATTATTCAAACAAAATTGGCCCGAAACTAACAAGGCTTGTTTGGTTATTGCTTGCCATGCCATAGTCGGTTGTGCGGCACTCGTACTTGTACACAGCTACACGAACAAAGGCCCTTTATGCTGAATCAGTTGATTTAGCTGTTGGCTTTTTGCGCATCAAAGTGCACCACATTGCTTTTGTAAACACCCGACTTCGTTACGTGCATTTAATTTGTTTGTGGTGTATTTGCGAGTGCAAAAACGCATTACGTGTACTTTGGTTGAATTGAATGACATGTAGCAGTTCCATGAATTTTCTTTGTCATCATACGGCGCTTCGATTCCATCCAATGCATTACTTTTGCTTGAAAGGTAAAGGGAAGAAAATATTTGCTCAAAGACATTTAAGTTTTGTGCAAAAAAAATCTGCAACGAGCTTAAATGATGATGGTGCTGATGAATGAAAAATGTTCTTGTGAAGCGATGATGCTGTTTAAATACCTCTATGACAGTGTGTATATTACATAAAAGCGTTTTGTTGTTGCTCATTAAGTAATGGCTGGAAAAATGACAACTGAATTCACGTTTGACTGAAAAGTTTTTATGTTGATTTTTATATGTTCTTTACTGACTTTTAATCATTCTGCATTCAACAATTTCATTCCTACAATTCTAGGTAAATTAGTTAAATTCATACTGCAATATATTCAGCAATCGTAATGACAGAGACTAACGAAGTTCGCTTAATCTGAATCTGAGCAGCAGTGTTAAAGTACATATAACTAATCTTGTATTTATGAACTACAGAGAGGCAGACCACCTCAAGATTCTTCGTTTGTGAGGGTTCCGTAAGACTTCCGAGCTGTAAACATATAAGTTTTACATGGATATGATGAACCATTACATCAATTTATCTACAAAAAATATCTTGCTCTAATATGCATACATTTTAAACAAATAAAATCACAGAGACTCGTCACGATGAAAAAACAATTATGTAAATACTAGTTTTTTTTGCCATCAACAAATACGCAAAAATGCTTACCCCAGTTAACACAATATTAACAATATTATGATGTAACGACAACAATACATTTAGACAGACAAAACACGCACCCATAATGTATTTGAATTATGTACGAATTTAGAGACATTTAGGCAATTCTGAAAAGAATGATTTTGCAAAGGCTCTATGTTTAACCGCTCCCTTTTTGCGTGTTCCAGCTCCCTTGCGTCCCGCTCCCTTTTTTTCAAACCAAATAAAAATGTTCAGCGTTTAGCTGACATAATTTGTGTTTTAGCTCCCTTGCATTAACTTTGTATAGCATGATATTGTATGTCGTACATGTCTCAATCATCAATTGCCTATACATTTTTGCAGAATGTACTTCTTAAATAATGTCGTGTAAACTGATTGAAAATTCACAGGCCGTGGCACAAGGACAAAATGGTATGTTTGAAGTGTTATAATTTTTATTGGGTTATTCTTAAGACTCATCATCCATTACGTCCCAAAATATTCGGTGAGAGTATACCCACACCATGTTTCATTGAAAATTTCTAATCCTAACATGAGTTATAAAATATATAAATTAAACTATTTAAATTAAAACAGCTTCATTTTTTTACTTCTGTACTTTAACCGACTGAGTTCAAGTTACACAATGGTTTTATGTATAAGACAAAATATGTGTGCTAAATTGCCTGCATAAATATAAATCGTAGAAAACAAGGAGCAATTCTTTCCACTCTAATACGCTGGGCATTTTTAGGCCATTTAACCTTTCACCTGTGAAAGAAATTTTCACGGGCCAATCTTCAAGAAATGAATACCAAGTCTGTAAAGTCATGAGGTTAGGTTGTATTCATGTATTGGCCTAATTACTGAATGTGTTTATGCATGTTGACGATCTTCAATCTAAAATCAATACTCATTAAACCTACTTGGATGACCTGTAGCGTCAATTCGGCGTTTAGCTGACAAGGGAGCGG
>JAHZMX010006341.1:0-11130 GCA_027743895.1 Seira musarum | reverse complement strand
CGAGTAGCTGTTGGTGAGAAAGTGATTTGTGCAAAGTTTCAGAAGTCACCCCTCCCATTTGCAATTTTTATTGCAAATTTATTATTCGCCAAAAAAATATTAGTGTTTTTTAAATGGGCAAATACACATGAAAACTAATCATACCACAGGCCCGTACCTGTCCAAACCTTCAGTTTTTTACTTGTCATGTCAGTCAATAGTGTGACACAAACAATTACTCTAACATAATTTGCATTTTCTATGGCTAATCATGTCCATCAAGAACCATGTAAAAAACTGAAAGGTTGGACAGGTAGGGGACCTGTGGTATGATTAGTTTTCATGTGTATTTGCCCATTTAAAAAACACCAATATTTTATTAGCAAATACTAAATTTGCAATAAAAATTGCAAATGGAAGGGGTGACTTCTGAAACTTTGCACAAATTACTTTCTCACCAAACGCTGCTCGCATGAAAAATTTGGAGCAAATCGAAGACCTACGGACTGTGTACATTACTCGTAAGTGCAGGCAAGGCACATTCGTCGTATTATTTTGTTCAAAATCCTTAAAAGTTTATCCTTTCTGCCTTTAGTTTGGTTTAGGCATACAAATGGTGTACAGGTATGGTATAAAACGTAAACAAATAATTTTGATCCGATAATATTCGACCACTTGCCTTTTAGTAAATCAATAGAACGTGGGGGTTTGAAACGGGAAGTTTAAATAGAACGCGGGCAGTACTATATCAGAATATACGGTACTCATGTACACCTCATGGTGCGGATCTATCTCACGGATTTATTAGCAAAATAGCATTGGTTATATTTGTAACAAGAGCTGAAAGAAAATTCATAGGTGTTTCACGTCTGAGGAAGAAATACTCTCCGTACCGAATGGGCAACATTCTTTGGGCTTCCCACTTTAGGTAATAATAACGTCTGGTACTGCTCCTATCAAAAGTATGGAAATGTGCCCTCTTTCGAACAAGAAAATTTTCGCTGCACACATTGAAAACGACTCCCATTGGAAAAACAACCATCATGCCGATGCTCAAAATAGCTGTCATAACTACAACTGTAACATAAATAAAAGTAGGCAATATGTTTAAGCACCTAAACGACATCCAAGTAAGAATAACTAAGACAACATGAATAACGCTAAGTATCAGAAGAACAAGATTTCGAATTAAGAAATCCGCTCTTTTAAAAATAATGCGCAGAGTGACGTACAGTCGAAGTGTAGCAGTCTCCGAAAGAGTAGAGCTAGGATTTGTCAAGGTAGTTAAGCAAGCTACCAGATTGTGTATGAGAGCAAATACAATAATGCACAAAAGACAGGCAAATCTACCAAATTCAAAACAACAAACAGTTTGGAGAATAAAACGAATGCACAAACTGATCATAATAGCCTGAGAGGATCTATTGTAAGGTGACTCTAAAATAAACTCAAACACGGCGTAGAACGGATCCAAATTCGCAAGAAGAGCAACTGTAGGTAAGCCAAGAATAACAATGAACGCCAAAATGTGAATGATAAGGATTGCAGCTCCCAAAATTCTTGAAGTGGAGTTCCGCTCATGTCGAAATTCTGGAATAAGAAAATTTATACAATGCAATGCATCTTCACAGTGCTTCAGAAATATGTACCTATTGTTTCCTGTCAACTCACCTCTTCTCTCAAGCGCATAAACCTGGTTAATGGCATTGATGCCACCCAAATCTTTAAAAAATGTTAGGTAGATACCCCATTCCAAGAATGCGCACGCACCCAATAAAAAACATATTGCGATATGAATAATGTTGATAAATTCCTGTGGATGAAAGAACTCCACGACGGGCACGAAAATGCAAGAACCAAAACCAATCGCGACTGTTACTACGAGCTCGTTAAATATAAAAGGGATGAACTTGATTACATTTTTAATTGATATTGGTTTGACCCTGATTGCAATCATATTTTCAATAATTAAATGAATTGGGAATGGGTAAACCGAATTAAAGAAGATTTTGTGCAATTTCCAAGCAAATTGCAGATGCTGTGTACAGAATGAATTTTTATTTAACATTAAGTTACTGCTTCTCGTTTTTCTTGCTCTAGATACTTCCATTTTTGGAGTTTCTGAATATCAATTGTATATTTCGAAGTTCTTGAATAAATGAATTTTTTGTATGACGAAGAAATCCAGCAACCAATAAGCGAGCAATAAACGGGAAAGACTAACATTTTGTATGTGCATATGGCATTCCTTGTTCTTTCAGAAATTGTAATTCATTTTATTTCTTATAATATTTGATTTTTTGACTACCAACCTACGCAAGTTTTATCATAAAAACAAAAAAGTACCTAAAATGATTATGTATTTGGTTCGAAATTGTCTTTAAATTGAAAGAGGAATTAAACAACTTAACTGTCAATAAAACCTGTTTTGCTGAATTTTTGGCTTATGAAATTCGCCACAAACTGTTTTGCAAGAATTCAGAAAGAATCTGAAACTTTTTGGTAGCTTGCGCTTACGACAAATTATCTTAAATATAATTCACATAATATATTCAAACCTTGTCAGAAATCAGCTAACTGTCTGAAGGAAGTTTTGAATTTCAATGAAAACCCACATTCTTACCAGTAAGATGGCCATTTCAAGTGTAAGAAATCAGTTTTACGTCAATCTAATCGGCTTTAATTTTTCACTTCTGCTGCACCAAAAAGCTTCAAGCTCAGCGGTTCAACCAAAATTATTTACTAGCGACACTTACACGATGAAACAGTTTTATTTGTTAAATAAAGCGCAGAGAACATTAGCTTCAGATTTTTGATGGTCCATCTTAAAATTATCACGAACGGTGGAACACGGTCAATGTAAAATTATATAATAATTGGTTCGTAATGCTCCACTTCTTAATAAACAATTGTATAATAAAGTAATAAACAATACTTCACGGACAAACGTCAAATTTATGGATTGACTAACAGTATAGCATTAGTAATATTTGTAATTAGAGCTGAGAGGTAATTCATAGGTGTTTCACGTCTGATAAAGAAATACTCTCCATACCGAATTGGCAGCATCCTTTGCGCTTTCCACATCAAATAATAATGACGTCTCGGACTGTTTCTATCAAAAGTATGAAAATGTGCCCTCTTTCGAACAATAAATTCTTCGCTACAAACATTGAATATTACAGCCATTGGAAAGGTAAGAATAGTAGCGATATACAAAATAACCATAACAATTACAACTGTGACATAAATAAAAGTTGGTAATATGTTCAAGCATTTAAATGACATCCATGTAATAATCACCAATACCACATGAATAGCGCTAAGAAATAAAAACACGAGGTTTCGTATAAAGAAATCCGCTCTTTTTAAAATTACACGTAGAGTAACGTACAAGCGAAGTAAAGTACTCTCAGAAAAGGTAGAGTTAGGATCTGTCAAACTTGTCAAACAAATCACTAAATTATGTATAACAGAAAACACAATAAATGCCAGAAGACAGATAAATCTGGCAAACTCAAATACACAAACGAATCCAAGAATAAAACGAATACATAAACTGATCATTATTGCTTTGGAGGATCTTTCGTATGGTGATTCTAAAATAAATTCAAAATCGATGTAGAACGGATCTAAATCTGCGATAACACCAACTGCAGGTAAACCTAGAATAAGAATAATTGCAACAATATGGATGATAACCATTGTAATTCCTAATATTTTTGCAGTAGAGTTTGGCTCATGTCGAAATTCTGGAATAGAAAATTAATTTAGTGCGCCTTAATAACCCCTTTCAAATGACGTAAGTAAATTGTAATTTCCTGTCAACTTACCCCTTCTTTCAAAAGCAAAAATTTGGTTTAAGGCGTTGATGCCACCCAAGTCTAACCAAAATGTTAGATATGTACCCCATTCTGCGAATGCACAGGCACCTAACACCAGACAAATTGCAATGCGAATTATGTCGATAAACTCTTGCGGATGGAAAAATTGTACGACTGGCACCAAGACACAGGATCCAAAACCAATGGTGATTGTAATAATTATTTCGTTAAATAGAAATGGTATGAACTTCAGAAAATTTTTACACGTGATTTCAGTAACTTTAATTGCGATCATTTTTCCAATTACCAAACGGATTGGGTAAGGATACAGATAACCGAAGATAATTTTGTGTAGTTTCCAAGCGGACTTTAGGTGGGGAGTATAGAATGAATTTGTATTTAGAATAAAGTTAAGATTAGTTCTTTTTCTTGTGGCAAAATTTTCCATTTTGATGTGAGGAAATCAAACTTTGGTTTTTCGTTGAATACTGCTTTCTTTAGCTGGAGAAGGAACAAAACTTCTATTAGGGGTAGGCATTTAGAAAATAGATGAAAAATTTTCGATAAACTAATAATTTTCGATGTACATATCATCGGTAGTTCTACGCAATAAAAATTCTTTGCAAAATGTCAAGTACCCGAGGGTTGTTGGAATTGAGAATTACCTGAAGTTAGGCAATCAAAAACTACGTGAGACGAACGGCAGACCTTAAGCAAACTTGTTTAAAAATTGTTAAAAAGGAATGCTTGTAAGTATGCAAGTAAAATAATGAAAAACTTATACATGTCTTTATTTCTAATCGATACGCCTCCTTAAAATGTTAAATTGACGTAAAGAGGAAATTATGTTTTGGGAAGGAAAAAATTAAAGTGGCATTGTCGTTTTATGGCTAGGCTAGTGATATTATAAGTGTTTAAGCATGTTTAAATATTTCGATTTGTTTCGCTTCATACCTCAAAACGTCTTGATTTTCTCGTTTAAGTTTTGTTTAATGCAGATTTGCTTTCACCCTCGAAACAAAAAAACCTTTTAAAAGCCTTTTTTGCGGAAAGCTGCACTTTAATTTACTTATTAGTCCTTTTTGCTTATCAAGGAAACATTTCGTGCGGCTTCCTCAGTTTGACAATTTCGTCGTAACTGCATTGTTAATAGATTGCATTCGCAGCATTCCACACCCAACCGAGTTTAAGAGACACTGAAGTACGAAATGTACCTATTGTCATATAATTTTCAAGAATTTCCCAAGCCAAGAAAGCTTTAAAAATCGTTTTGTCTGTTTCTAACGTGCATCCTACGCTTAAGTATTTTACAAATATTAGGCAGTAAATTTTTAAAGACAATAAATGAGTACTTTTTCAAATAATTTGAACATTCCCAACAAAACTCAAGTTTTGTTTGTCGTCCCCCTTAGACAGACAATCCATTTTTGAGTGTTACGATTCTTTGCTCTGTTTGCACGGTAGCTCTTTAACTTATTTAAAGTTTTTCTTTTACTCATAGACATTTAACATAAAAGAAAAGTTTGTGATGCTATAATAATTATTCCTTTATTTCCTAAGTGAATTCCAGAGTGAAGTAGTAAAAATAGCATGACGCCAGTCGCTACCAAAACATTTTAAGTGAGAATCCAAACTCCATTCCTGCACCACTTTGGGTGAGAATGGTAATGGCGTTTTATGTCAGCAAGGGCACCTTACTATTCCTTATCAAAAGCCGAATCAAATCAATAACTGCAATGAACACGACCCCTCCAAGATCCAGAATCCGGTCAACATGATGAACGATAAGTGAAAGAATTGAAAATACCAATCCCAAAGACGCCATTAGGAATTTACTTATTGCGTACTCGTGAAACCACTTTATGGCTCAAGTAAAAGCAATGCATCCGTAATGTTTGTTACAAGTGCTTCCAAATAACTCATGGGCATTTCGCGTCCAACACGAAAATATTCTCCATACCGAATAGGCAATAACGTTTGTGATACCCATTTCCGATAAATATACCTTTTTCTGCTAAGCTCATTAAATGTATGGAAGTTTGCCCTCTTCAATCTTACAAATTTTTGGCTGCTAACATTAACAGTCACTAACAATGGCATGAGCAGTATCAATGCTATACAAGCAGTAAGTGTTATAAGTACGCAACTGAAATATAAAAAAGTGGGTAACACGTGAAAACATTTACAAGAGATCCATACAAGTATCACAATACCAATATGAATTGCTGACAAAACAAAAAGAATAACGTTCCGAACAAAGAAATCCGTTCTTTTGAAATTAACTCTAAGTTGAGTGTAGATTCGTAGAGTTTGTGTTTCAGAAAATTCAGAATTTGGATCAGTCAACTCTCTTAAGCATACGGTGGTTGTGTATACAATACCAAGCATAAATGAAAGGAGACAAATGAATCTGGAAAATTCAAAGATGCATACGGCAGTTAAAAACAGTCGAATATAGAAACTTATTATAATTGCTGTAATGCTCCTTTCATATGGAGAATCCAGAACGAGTTCGAAAACAAAGTAGAAAGGATCAATGTCAGCGATTACTGTAACCATAGGTAAAAATGGGACTATCACCGCCACATGTAGGTGTACAGCAAGAACTACTGCTCCCACTGCGTTGCCAAGACCGCTTTTATTTGATTGAAATTCTGAAAAGATTAGACGAATCTGTAAGTTTATCAAGTAAAGCAGAATGGGAAGCGTCAGCATTTAAAATAGCAAAACAAAAATTTCTCCAAGCCTTCGTCCAATGTATCTTTACTCAAACTTCTACCACAATATCACTAGTCGTTTCCCAAAGTATTTATAAAGTTTTTGAAACTTTAAAAATTGGGACTTCGAAAGGTCAAAGGCGGGAGCTTGTGGTCAGCCAAATTTTCCGTAGAATTTTTTTGTCAGAATTTATTTGTACCATCAGTTGATGAATGTTGAAGAATAAGAATAGTTTATATTTAGAAACAAAGGTAATTTAGAAATCGATTATTCATCAAGACATCACTTACCGTTTCTTTCAATTGAGAATGTTTCATTTAGAAACCGCAAGCCGTGAACATCAAGCCAACTAATTAAATGTACGCCTAATTGTACTAAAGCACACACACTCGCCGCAATGAAGATTGCTATTCGGACCAGAGTTAAGGTTTGCGAAAAGAAAAAATGAACTAGAAACAAAAATAAGATCGACCCTAGTCCAATAATAAATGTTATCAATATCACAGCAATTGCAAACGGTATGAACTTATTAAAATTTTGCCTGGTAATAGCATCCACCGTAAAATATATTTTGTTCGTAATTGAGATATGTAGAGGGTGAGCATAAAACGAGTGAAAAATTATTTTATGAAGCTTCCACGCACTCTGCGAATAGAAAGATGCAAACGAATTTCTCTCTGAATTAGGGTCTATTTTTTTCTGCATTTTGAGTTTTCCAAAACAAAACGATTTCGATACGACCCTAGCAATGTCTCACGGGTTTACTGATGTAGTAGACTAACCTAGAAATGGAGTTATTTTGAAAAGTGTGTCACAACCAGATAAAACATTTGCATTTAAATTACAGATTAGAGAAGATATTGTTCGAAACTTGAAATTGCAACTAAATATTACCATTTGTTAAATTGTTTTTTGTTCCAGAAAGCTGAAATAGACCGTTCTAAGATATATTCTTGAGTAGATGCGAAATCAAATCGACGAACAAAATATTCTTTCCCTACAACGCCATGCCTTGTTTCTGGCTGCCTGGCGCCGCAGAATAATTGAACCACGCGTAAGAGTTATTAGAATGATGATGTTTTATCGACAACCAAATATTGTGATTACAAGCTTGCTAAATAAGAAATCTTTAGCACTTGTACATGGAAATAAACTTGTGTACGCAATTTGTGTTACTAAAATTGAAATCATTTTCCCAATTATTACAAGCATTGGATAGGGGTAAAGGAAATTAAAAAATATCCATACGAATTTTTCATTCCTTCCGCTGACAGGACATGAGAGGAACTAATTTTTTGCTTAAGAAAAGCTTTAAATATTTTATGCTTTTGCTCAACTTTACAAATTTAGGCCTCCTGCACACTTTTAAACAAGTTTGCTTCAAAGTCGTTGTACCATATTATACTATCGCTCAATTACTAAGTACGTACACTTGAAAACCGTAGCATAAAATATCTGAATGCTCGATTGTCGTTTAAAAACTAATGCTCGATTGTCGTGTATTTTATTGCTTCATGCTGATTTAACTTATTTATTTAACTATTTGTGATGAACCTTGATGGTGATGAAAATGTGGTTCGGATGAATCAGGATTAATCAAGAACAGTTTTAGGGTATTTATTCAATTGACTTTTCATGCTCCTACGCGACGAAATAAATCACAAGGATAATTATAAGTACATTTTTAATAATAATAATTGGAGATGGTGTAGGTTAAGTCTAATGAACTGGAATTTTCTAGGACTTGGTCGTGGCTCTGTTCGTAGTCACTTCGGTTGTAAACTTGACTTATTTGTTGTGGTTTTTCTAGTAGCTTCTACGTTGGACATAATCAGTGGTTTGAGAAAATTCGTGGAGTCCCTTCTTTTTGTTGTTGAAGCTAGGAAAACTGGCAACGGCGTCTCAGATCAATATCAAAATAACGTTTACGGTCGTAGCTATTTCAGACGCCAGAAGTAGAATTCGTCATTCCTAAGCAAACAGTCGCTGCATTATATTATAACGCGTATTATATACTATATTCTCCTTTAATCTATGCAGTCGCTGTTATGTGAAAGTGTTCTCTAGTAGAAACTATTTATGATGGTGTCACATATACTCATTGGAAACCAGCTATTGTCACTCGGCCGGCTTTTGCGGCTAAACGATAGCCGCTCAACTGCTTACTGCATAAGCAAGCAGATTGGCTCGCATGAAAGGAGGCTTGCTTTAGCTCAAGTGACAATGGCTTTGTTCCACCATGTATACATTGTTGTGTTAATACATATTACCTTAAAAGAGGCTTGTAATATATCCATGATAAAAAAATTAGCATCAAAGCAAGCTTACGGGTCGACTAACAAAACAGCGTCGGTTATATTTGTATTTGTAGAGTACTTTCTTCTCCGACGTGAAACACCTATAAATTTCCTTACTAAGGGCCGTAAGGAAATTTATAGGTGTTTCACGTCGGAGAAGAAAGTACTCTCCATACCGAATTGGAAGTATCCTTTGAGCTCTCCATTTCAAATAATAGTAGCGTGCTTTACTGTGTCGATTAAAAGTGTGAAAAATCGCCCTTTTCCGAATAATAAATTTCTCGCTCTTGACATTGACAATTACTGCCATGGGGAAGAAAATAACTATTGCTATGGAAATAAGTGACGTCATGCATTTGAAGGAAAGCCATACAAGAATCACCATCAAAATATGAACTAGAGAAAGTAAAATAAAGATAAGGTTCCGCAATAAAAAATCCGCTCTTTTCAGAATGACACGAATTGTAACATATAAACGAAGTATAGTTGCTTCTGACATAGTTGTGTGAGGACAAGTAATTGTATTTAGGCAAGTCCGCAAGCTATAGAGAACTGCAAACAAAATGAAGCACATAATGAGAGCAAATCGAACAAACTCAAAGACACAAATGAATCCAAGAATGAAGCGAACACATAAACTGATCAATATTGTTCGAGAGGATCTGGTGTATGGCGATTCCAGAATAAACTCAAAGTCCACATAGAACGGATCTATATCAGCAAGTACGGCTAGAGCAGTCAGTAAAGGAATTAGAACTGGCATCATCATATGAACAATAAGAATCAAAGTTCCGAGAAGTTTTGCTGTCGAGTTCGGAAAATGACGAAATTCTGGAAAGAAAAATAAAATTTACTACTCAGCAAAAAATTGAATGCTTAAGTATATATCTTCTGTGTGTCGACTCACCTCTTCTTTCGAAAACAAAAATTTGGTTCAATGCATTGACACCTCCCCAATCTAAACAAATTGTCCGATATACTGCACATTCTGCATATGCACATGAGCCTAATACAAGACTAATTGCAATTTGGAGGATATGGATAAATTTCTGTTGATGGAAAAGCTGAACGAGTGAAACAAAGACGCATGATCCCAAACCAATACTCATTGTTACCACTAATTCATTGAAGAGAAACAGCAAAAACTTGAAGAAATTTCTACGCGTAATTGGAGTTACTTTAATTGCGAGCATTTTTCCAATAATTAATTGGATAGGGAACGGATAAACTGAATTGAAGAGGATCTTGTGCAACTTCCAAGCAAGTCGCAGATGCCGTGTACAAAACGAATTTTGACTAAGGAGAAAGTTAAGATTGATCATTGTGCTGGCGGGGGAAATTTCCATTTTCAGGTTGGAAGTTTGAAGTCGGGAAAATTGAAATTTTCCTATTACTATTGTAAAGTAGAGCAAGTAATATCATAAGAAGAAAAATGATTAAATTGTGTGGAGTTTTTTCAAATGTTTGAGCATAAATTTTGTCTTTTCACGTAAGTACCTAAAAGCTGACTTCATGACTCCCAACCCACGTAAGTTTAATTGCGACACAACAGAAAAAAAGTACCTTTGCATATATATCGTCTTTGAAATTAAAGGAGGTAGTAAACAAGATGTCATATAACATATAACAAGTCATATAACAAGTCATAGTCATATAGTCACATAGTCATATAACAAGATGTAAAACCAGCTTTACAGAATTTTAGCTTTGAACATGAGACAAAATTTGTTTTTGAATTTGACAAAATGAAAATTGCGAAATTCTAACTTAAGTTTTGCCTAACCTCATTCAGTTATCCTTAACATGTTTGAAATATGTTTAAAACCAAATATGCATATTAATCAAATATGAATTTCGGATCAAATTACTAGTAGGATGTTGGAATATCCAAAGTACCCAAAAAAATAATGTCTGAATCGGAAATGTTATGGAAACTATAATCGATAGTAAAAATGCGACTTTCTCTAAGGCAAATTATGCTGACTTAAAGACTTGTAGCATTATACATGTCAAAATGTTAGAGAAAGCCCAGATATTTTTCTCTGTAGCTGAGGAGAAGCTCAGAATAAAAGCTTAGCCTTCCTTTGTTTCATGTTAGGAGTCTCTCTTATCCCCCTCTTCAAGTGACAAGAGAGACTAAAATTGAATAGGGAAGAATAGGACAAAACATGCTTGTTTCTGCCACCTAGCAAAATAGGTTCAATGACAAGGATCAGAAAGGACGAAAGAAGGACAAGAGCAGAATTCAAGTGACTTGCCATCCAGACTGCAATGTGTTCGGTAGCAGCTTTAGCAGCACCACAATATTTTTT
>JAHZMX010006340.1:0-29591 GCA_027743895.1 Seira musarum | reverse complement strand
CCTTCACGAATTTCAGCAAAATGACGTTAGAGTGAAGGCATGAGGAAAATGTTGAAGTAAGTCCAAACATCAAAAAGAAAAGCATACAGAAATTATCAGTACGTTATAGTGAAGTCAGCATCCAGCTTAAGTATTTATGCTCATGTGTGCGTATGCATACTTACTTTAGTATGTATCTACTAGTAGAGCCGCAACACAGCAGCATTTTTTATGTGAATGAAAGCCGAGCTGTGTATAAATGTCACATTCACACTCACTACACTGCTTGTGAATAAAATGATGGGATCTACTTTAGATGCAAATAAATTATAAAAAATTTCACGAGTTTTTTTTCCTGCGTGGTACGTGGGCGTTCTAATATTCTGATAGCGAGAAGAAAATGCGTATCTCGAGCTCACTATGCAAGTCTGTGAAGAAATGTGCTCATTGCGTATTCCACATATTTATTTTACGTTTCAATGACATATTTCCTCTGTCATAAAAGTCATGTGTAACCTTACACTAACAAACTCTTTTGGGGTTGTAATTCAATATTTCATCTTTCTATACCAAATAATATGTGTATATTCCAAATAAATATCAATTATTCAAATCTCCTTTGAACTTCTAGAAGCTTCCGCGTATTTGCGGCGCCATTGAAATATGGAAAAGAAAATTATTTTTGTTAGCCACCAGCCAATAACTATCAAAGGGGCCCAGCAATGATAGTAGTAACAGCAGCCAATCTGGAATTCGAAGACGTATTAGAAATCATTGCATTGAATTTAATTATTTGAGGAATCTAAACGTGGGATTCAAGGCGCCTCAATGCAGTCAGTCGCTCAATCTTAATCCACCTTTTTTTCAGTCGCGCAATATGCTCGTTAAACGAACAAATCGAAATCCTCCGAAACAAGTCATACGTAATTATATGAGATTTTATTATTCAAGCGTTTAATTTACTTATAAAAGAATCGCCCATTTCACGTGAAGGGAAATTGGATTTTGAAAAAAAGTAATTGAGACATTGACTCACGTAAATCCTTAACTAATGATAATGCTTTTTGAAATGATTGGGACCAATGATAAACATTTTAGTATAGGTTTCCACAGAAAACACTAGATCCCTTTGGTTTTATTGGAAAGTGACTAAAAATCCTTCACTTTTCAAGTCCTCAGCACTCATAAAATCGCAAGACGGTGACTTGCTAACGGTTTTATAAAGCTGATTTTTTAGAAAAAATATTTTGCATCACACTCCAGTTCCTTTTTAATTTGTTTTTAAGAGAAAAAAATGGCTAATTGACAATTTGCTTTGATGATAACTAGTAGCAAAAAACACTGGAAATGTGAAGAAGTATTTACTTACATTGAAACCAAAAGGCTGATTCCATTATAATCTTCTTATTGTTAAAGGTAAATAGTAATTTTTCCCGCTAATATCTGCTTCAGTGGTAAACCAACCCGAAAAAGAGCCCAATTATCGTAGCATTTAATATCCATTTTAATTCGTTCTACCTTCATACAGCTGCAGCCGTAATGCGACAAAATTGGGAGAGGATTATTGAATTACCCAAGATCGTTATCGTTATTATCACCGTGTACAACAAAAAAAAGTTGCATCAAAATGCTGCATGTGGAGAAAAAACTATTCATTCCCTTCCGTATGTATTCTTACACGTCTCTTGTGGTTCATAGTGCGTAGGAATTTGCAATTAATGTCATATTAACGCGTATACAGCTACATGAATCATGTTTGAAACTTCACTTCTCCTACAAACACATTTAATACTTTTGCTTGAAAAGTCGGGCTTACGCATATACTTTCAGATCTTGTCACCAGCTAATTTGAAGTTTTAACTATGCGTTGCGTTGAAAACCAAACGAAAATTACATTGCGTGTCATCAACTTTGCCTGTGCCATGTGCGCATTATACGTAGTACATGGAAATTTTGTTTCGAAGAAGAAGAAAAAAAATAGGAAATGAGGATTAAGATTTCAATGATGTTAAATGGTAATCATAATCACAAATCAGCGTTTTAACACCTAGTTAAATTATTATGGGTCATACAAATAATCTTTTCTTCCTGTCTATTTTTGAATGTACATGTAAATGTTAATAGAAATTCTTGAATTTAGAAGTTTTATATCGAGCCAGTTTTGACAATTTTTAGCATCGCGTAAAAAGGTTGTGCGCAGTTTTACGAATTCTTTAAACAATTACAATAATAATTTCCTAGAATCCTTTTTCAGCAAAGCCTGCCTCACTTGACTTGACTTTATCATAAAATTTTGTAATACATACGGCCAATAATTAAGTAAGAATATCATGGGGAACTTTGGGCAAAGAAAGAAATTACTTATTTTGTGCATCAAATATTGTCGACCAAAGTGAAGAAAGTGAACGAAGGCAAATATGCGATAAGTGGGATGTTGAGGCGCCGCGAGGACACTTGGAGCTGTGTCTCCATATCATCGGCACCAGCTCACAAACCCCTTCTCATCAATCTCTCGGAAAGCAATAACGTTCTTTGATGTGCGTGCATTATAGATTGCAAAAAAAATATCAGTCTAGAGCTAATAATAACTATCGTAACGATATGAATAGAAAATCCCGCTTTCTGTTAAATTACATCAGCATTTAAAATTAAATCGATACAAATGGTTAAACCCGGAATATTATACTTATGAATATTAGTACGAACTTTTTATGATATGAACTTTAGAGACTTTCCGTTTATAACACTTTTCCATTTCATAATATTCTGACCTGAGTGAGTGTTTCTGGTGCGTTTATTACGTAGCTGAACCGTTCAGTAAGTATTACTTTTGTGGTGTCAGCTTGTCTGTCCACATGATAACTTTTACTACCACTAACAAAGACCAACCTAAACCCCCCAAATTTGGAGCGTTGGGTCTTCAGCCTCTTACAATGCACAATTCAACAAAATCGGTTAGTTTATAACGGACACGGCTCATAGTTGAAATTTTCTTGATATGAGAACATATTAGTAGATTGCGGTAGCTGTAACTTCAAAATTTTCAAATCAGACACCCTCAGAGAAACGAGTGAGGGGGGCCCCTCTGAGAATTTATTGGATGTGTGTCAACAAACTATTTCATTTAAGCAGTTGCGACAGGTTGCTGGCTCGAGCTAGATTTACTTCCTTTTTTACCATCAGCTACGTATCAATACTTATCAGTCGTTTCAGCAGCTTTCCAAGCAATATTAAAGATGGACCAAACACAGAATTCAATATATCGTTCAGAACAAGTAGGTCGTTCTGAAATATGACAAATGCCTCTGATTCATTTCGATAAGATATCATAACATTTTTAAAAGCACTTTTAATGAAGTTAAAGTTGGATCCGCTTTTTTACGTGTGTCCTATAAAAAATCACAAAGGCAAAATAGCTTTCCGACTTTGATTTTTTTTTTTTTTTTTTTTTTTTTGAAAATGAAGTAATATACAGAAATTCGGCACAAGTGTCTTCTAAAAACCCCACACATATGCATTCATGAAATTCCTCGACCGTTGCGTGAGTTATAAAAACAACCTTTGAATACGTTTCGACCACATTTCTTTCTCTTGTTTCGTGTTTAGAAGAGCAGAAGCACACATCGTGTAAACGTTGCAGTTGCTCTTTGTGCTTCTTCCACTAGATAGGTATGTAATTTGAAATTTGAGATGCATTACCATTATAATCCTCGCGATTATGATCCCTTCCCAAATCTTCATGTTCCTTCTCATCTTATGTCTCCTATTCATGCAAGAGAAATTAGAACTAGAAAAAATTAGAATTTGAATTAGAAAAAACTATGAATTTTCATTGCGCTAAATAGTCCCTAAATATGAGCAGAAAAAATGACAAGGTATGTAGTAATGAAGTAACTATTTGCCTTTGGGATACTTTTTTGTTTCATGTGTAGCAACTAAATCACTAAATGAAGCTCATACGATGTGTAAAGAAAAGGCAAAAAGTGTAGGCCATAGCTTAAAGTTTGGCATGGGAATATCCACAAAACACGACCTTGAGTAATTCTAATCATTTAACTGACTTTGGTAGCTTTCTTACGCAGGGAGATGAAACCGGAAAAACCTCCAGTTATGAATTTATCCTGTTCGTTCCACAACAATGGTTTTGTCTTTCCAACATCTGAACGTGACTTGCATTTCACGCACGAGAAAACTTGTGGGAAATGTTGTACAAGGCCAGGAAATTAATCGGATATGATTGAGAACATTGGATTTGGTTTGCTCGTCTACTTCAATTCTAAGAAGAATTTTTGCTGAAAATCATCACGCCGAAGTCAAGATCGCTATTTAGTGCGCCCGCAAATTAACAGCCGAGATGGACCTCACATTCTCATCTCGTACATTGTCTAGTTTGGCTTAAAAACGTCGTAACTGGAGCAATAATTCTTTCATGCGATTGGTTTATGAATTTAATATTAGGTCATGTTTTACGCGGAAATAGTTAAGTTTATTCGAGATTTGGCTATATAAACTGTAGCAACATAATATCTATACATACCATACTTGTATGGGAACATTAAAATACTAAAACACTTTGAAACAGCAATATAAATTACCATTTAGAAATAATGAGAATAAAATCGTTAAAATTTTATCGAAAAGTATAAAGTCTAAAGTTTAATCGAAAAATGCTCAAGGTGAACAAAAACGCTGCTTTCCATACGGTCAACTTATTATTACTTACGTCCAAGTATTTAATTTCAGGCAGCTAATCGTAAGTTGCAATCATTAAGATAAAAAGATTGATTCAGATATAAAGACGACGATAAAGCGTTCAGGATATTTAGAGATAGAACCGACGACGACTAGCTTCCATATAATGACGTTTATGACTCATTATGAATTCGTACTCGCCGGTTTTCGAGTCAAAAGTTCCCTTTTGTATAGAACGCAGTTTCAGTGTAAAGCGAGGTCCCAGTTCCCTTAATGCAGCCTTTTTCCCCTCGTTTTTAAACTCATACCTGTTAACAAGGAGAAAGAGTTATTAAACAACAATCAATTAAAGTCTTAAAACTTTAAGTCGCACAGAATCGTGTGAATACGCATAAGAGTTTCAAGGATTTTACAGTTACCTGTGATGCCTAAAGAATATGTAGTCACGTTGATTGTGAAAAGTAACCACACGCCTCCCTTTGAATTGAGGTTCATAATGGAACAAGGCAGCAAACATTCGACCGACTCCCACACCCAACCGAGTTCGGAAGTTTGACCAAATCACTTCAGGACGATGGCTTGTGATTTCTCTCCAGTCTCTCTGATTACACAAAAAGTGTTATTGTTATCTGCTGAAATCAGATGAAATTTTGTGTTTAAAAACATGCTTGTACCTTAATATGTTTCGTCAATTTAACATTGCTCAGCTTGAAGTAGCACGTTGGTCCCTCAGGCAAATGACAAATCAACATTCCAGCTATACCAATACAATAATAAGTTAACTAGGATTGAAGTTAAAAAATTTTATTGTAATATTGCGTTCGATAAAGTGATGTGATGTACACACCTGGATTCTTCATGTGTTCATTGATGAGTACAATGTCAGTAAATTCATTTTCAATCGCTCCCTTAATTATATTTTTCACTCGAGCCTGCCGGCGATGAAAAACAGTAGAATTCGGAATGACGCGCTCCAACTCCTTCATAAATAAACGTGTTTTCTAGAAAAGAAATATTGAAACGATCACAGGAATAATTCAACATTTCACTTCCTTAATTATTCCAAATTTAGCAGGATTTAGGAAATATTACCAAGTTTGGATTCGCATTTGAAGTGATTAACACTTTAGGTGTATAAGTCTTTTCAAAATAGCTTTCGAATTCATCGTACTGAACGTCTTCAGGTACACTTTCCTCAACGAAAGTTTCATCATCTTCTCGCAAGCTCTCTAAGGTATGAGGCTTTTGCCGTGGTGGCGCATCCTCCCCAAGTTCAGCCTCCTCATGTTGCTTCCGTTTTCTCTCCCTCTTTTTCAACTAGATTTTAAAAAGCAATTACAGTTACAACTGGATGAATCAATAACACCCAAGAATTCAAATTCAGACACCTTCATGAATGTGCTAGCAAGTAATTAAATAATTTTAATTATGCATTTACCTGTGACTTCAGCTTCTTCGCCTTCGCAACATCCCGCCTCTTCTTGTATCGGTTTTCAATACTGTTCGCTTTACTCATCAGCCCATGATAATCGTCCAGGGAATGGTCAGTCGGTTGAACATCCTCCTCTTCTTCCTGGGGTTCCTTCTTCACCTTCACTTTCATGTCTTCTCCACTTCGCATAACGTTTGATTTACAGGGTATTAAAAAACAAATAGAAATCCAACTATCCTAACTTTACGCAATTAAATTTCAAATTTTATTCTTCTACTACTGTCAAATTTGATTGAATCGAGCTTCGTTCTTGAAGTGAACTAATGGCAAGATATAGATATGAATTGCACGCACGTGTATTTTGTTTTGCTCAGTGCGTGTGCGGCTCAGGCATTCCTGTTTTATGGGCTTAAGAACTCGACAGTTGAAATTTCCTCTCTTTGAGCCCTACTTGCTTGGGGTGACTTGCAAAACAGGATGACGCTATCGTAGTCAATAAATCCTTTGTTACGTTTCCCTTTTATATTCACAAATCAAACACATTACATAATGCATTTGAAATTGCAAGCAACTCATATTTACTTCCCTTTTGTAAATACTGATAAAATTTTGAACTAAAAAAAATAAAAATGAGGCATTGTTTTTTAAATCCTTTATGAAGAATGAGTGTACAAATTCTATTTTCATTCATGAAATAGGATTTTAACGTAAAATGAACTGAAGTTTTTTTTGGTTCTTGAATGAACACTTCACTTCCTGTGAGTAAGATAGAGAATTGAGAATATACAATCTCCTGTGAAATCCCAACTTCCAGGAGAGAGCTCCAAAAATAACTACATTTTAAGCACTTTTTTTAGTCGCATAAAAGTGACGGAAATGAGATTTAATGAATTTCCTTTGGTAGGTTACTGTTGCGTACATTAGTAGCAAAATACTTATATGTATTGCAATGAAATGTGTACGTACTCAGTCCGTACTTTGTTTTTTTTATCAGTTATATGGCGATGTGGGGTAAAATCGTGAAAGCAAGAGACAAATTCGAGACCAGAAAATTACTTTTTCAAGCATGTAGGGATCGTCATACCGTGTGAGCTCGACATTTTTGGAGTTACATGTTTTAATTGACTACAATAACATTTTTGGAACTTTTTTCTTAACAAAGGCAAAGGATTCCATGTTTTATGTTCATCTCTTCCCGGCCTTATTTTCTACGTAATGTACTGGAGAAATAAGGTAATTCCTAAAATGCAAATTCCAATAATATCCAAAAGAACACATTGTACATTTTTGGAGGCGCATATCGCTATCTATTTTTTTTGAATACTAATGCGTCTCTCTAGGCATTGGCAATATTGGCATTAGTAATCAAATCAATAAACGATTTAAAGCACACCCTCCTTCGTGAGTATTTAAATATTCATATTGAAATAAAAATAAAATAGTTGATAAGCAAACGTGACATCACTTTTAACTTCCTAAAAATCCAAACATGTCATCGAGAGAGAAAAAAATTCATGGGGTTGTTGTGACTTGTGAGGTAGGTGCAACCCAACTACTTTTTAGGCTGCTTTTTGCCATCCATCACAGCGATGAAGTGACTTGGAGGCAAAAGGCAAGGTAAGTAAGAAGTACGATGACGGTATGACCATTTTTATGCATTATTACTTATGTTATCTAAATTATATGTAGATGTTATGTAACTATTTACTCTTTGTCGTCTATAGGCGTTAAAAGCTTTATTCTTCAGATAGATGTAGAAATCGTGTATGCAAATACGAGACAAAGAAATCGTTTAGTTTGATTTTATTTTCAAATTGTAAGACTCATTTTTATTTTTATAATCGTATTGAGGAATAGGAATAGAAAAAAACGGAATTATATAAGTAACTTAAGCGTACAAACCAAGTACTTCTTTGTATAATATTTCCTAGGGAGTCGATTGAGGCTTGTAATCATGAGTCTCACATAATCGTGCATGAGTAGGGCTAGGGGCCCGAAAAATGAAGAAGTCCCTTGTGTAATAAAAACTCAAAACGAGAGCGTGTAAGATCGTCTAGTCTGCATATGATCTGAACTGTACTGCAATGGTATGGTCAAATTAGCTTACCTGTGCATTCTAATTGTGTTGTGACTGTGACGGTGTGGTAACATTTACAGAGGGAGATAAGGAGGTGAGAGGTACGGAACTGCATTCAAAGATAATTTTACTTTGGGCTAAGTAAGTGGTCATGTCTAGCTTTGAATCATCACATCATCATATCCATATCCCATTCGAGAGTCGAGCCAGCCCTAATTGTAATCCAAAATCCAAAAAGTCCAATCTCTCACTCTCACAGAAAGGAACGAAAACGAGCCACCGCACCAAGACCAACCATTCAACCACCTACAACATACCTACCAATACCAAAGTAATCGTCGTGTCCATAATAATAACGATATATTAAAAATGTATAGCCGTTACTATTGCAGAAGAGTATGATTTTGATTTTACCAGTGCCGCAGCAAGGCCATACGCCATGCCACAGGGATGAAGTGGAAAAGAGTTGAACAAGAACAACTAACAAAACTGAATAATAAAAACGAGAGAATCGAGACGATGAGATGATCTTGTACAAAAAAAGGAATGCGATGTGATAACGCATGCATATTCTTTCTTATGCCCTCGGGAATATGATTGTGGCAGAACAGGTTGGTTCATTTTCGTTCCTTCGTTGCAAGTTTGTAATTTAGTAATGCTTCAACATCTCTGTTAGTAAACATTACCACGTTAGGTAGAGAGGGAGTCGCACGGAAAGTCTACAATTTGAGGATGATTGGTCGACGGTGGTGGTGATGGCGAATTGGTGAAGTGAATGGATATCGTGCTTTAAATTTTATTGAGTGAAAAATAGAAAGTCTCTTTGAAACCTGGTTAGTTCCATATATTTGGCAGTTTAATTCATTTCCTAGGATACCAGTATTTTGTCTTGTGTCATTATCGCAGTTACTTACACAAAAAACGCCGGGATCGGATTCCCCATTTAATACTGTTCCTTGGAATGTTATGAAGTTTCTTTGTTTTGTTTGAAAAGAAGCTTAGTTTCCACGAATGAATGTGAAAAAGTTGACGAGATTTTAGAAGAGTGTAAAAAATTTCGAGTACATATTTCCTCAAATGTTCGGATCGTTTTTTTTTTCTTTCAAACTGTGTGAGCCAATAATGTTTTATAGGCATGGGTGTTAGAAGAAAGTTCTCTTGAGCACATTTTTAGTTTGTCTTTTTTCTTCAATGATGTTTTTGTAGAATGTGTGAAAAATTGTGAAAAGTTGCGCGATCCCCATCCATTCCAGTTTTACGACACATGTGAAGAAGGTTGGTGGTGGTGGAAAAGAAATTCATGGAATAGCTTCCTGGCCCACCATCATCGTATTGGACCTGAACGATGGGAGTAAGCAGGTAAGCAAACATTTCCATTTTATGAATTACCCATTAAATGCAAATTTTAAATTGTTACTATCTGGAACAAAGAAAAAAATTATCCGAGGAGGCCCTTACTTTTGTAGCAATTAAAGTAGAAGTTGAAGCCCAGAACTAATTTCTCAATGGTTCTACACGGTCCAAGATATCAATTAGTGTGGAAATGCATTAGTTCAAGTACATAAAAATCGTGTCGTAAATGTATTGCCAGAATCACGCTACAAACATTTTGTGAAAGTGGAGTGTGGGATTTTATTCTTGTTCGCAGATCGTCATGATGAAAAGTGAAAAAAAATTCTTCGACCAAGTAGAATAGAATGTGGGATGCATAGTAAATAGACATAAGTAAAATGCGTATTGGAAACTATATCAATGGAAAACTTCAATTCCACTTGCACTTTGCATAAAGCATTACATTTATGTTCTGTAGATTGTTAATTGTCTTGGATCTTTTATAGCCCCAATTTTCGATTAAAAATAATAGACTATTGACCGTTCTCTTTTGTAACCATAACGCATCGAAAGTGTGAAACTTTCATGCGCACTGAAAATCAACAGGTGCGATAGCCTTTGAACTCGAGACTGTACAATACCATGCAAGGATTTTCGCGAAACGTTTCCCATAGTTTTAATTAAGTTTGAGGTTTCAATTCTATAAATCATGCTATGTCAAGCTCAATTTCTCAACTTCTTTTGTTTCATGCGTATTACGTTATTTTATACTTCCGCTTCTTAGCGATCAGATTACCTCCACCGTAGAGAAGCATATAAATGTCAAAATCTGTCTAGTCATTTCCCATTTCGGTATTCACAATTCAAAAAACTTCCCACACGCGCAAATCAAAAAGTTGTTTTGCAAAATCATATAAATTGTAAGAACGCATGCACATGGATAAAAATTTCATTGCATTCTAATCTCTAAGGTATGCCAGCGAAGCAATGAACGAACGATTGAATGAGATACATTTTGGCAGAGTTGAGGGCGGACGTGAAATAGTCATGCGTTTTTTTTACTGCAACAGCCAAATGTAAATCTAGCAATATTTATGATATGATGCGTTACGTTACGTGACCTGATGTGAACTTCCCTGTACGACCCTTCTAAACCTAAATCGTGGTTGTTTATGTCATCTCTCATGATAAATACTCGTAAAATTCATGTAAAATCAGAGAGGATATGTGAGCGAGCGAGTTACGAGTTGACGAATCATTTGCATTTTGATTAACCACAAAAAAAGCGTGGTGGACACATACTTTACTCCACCAGCATCTTAAAACTATAGTATTTTCTTTCACTTTGAATGAAAATAATGGTACTGAGTACCTACTTAATAGCAATATTAGTAAGTGTGCATGCATGACTCCATACAAAATATTTCTACGTATGTAGTGTAAGAATACTACTTACTACACTACATTACATCGGCATCCACCTCTTCTGATAATGATGATGATGATTATGAGTGAACACAAAAAACTGTCTTCCCTTTCTTCTTTTTCCTTTAATCTTCATCTTCCACGCATATGACCTCCTCTCTCTCTCCCTAAATGAAATTAAGTATTCAGGCGAAAACCTTTGAACTGTTGTAGTTGTGTTGTGATCCCACGCAAAATAGTAGATGGAATGAGAGAGAAGAAGAAAAAAACAGGTCGTGTCGTGTTGAGCGCAGCGTTCAGGATGCAGATTTGTGTAGGCACCTAAAAACCAATAATCGTCAACACGACACAAAAAAAAGTTTCATTCTCCACAGTTCTGATTATGTATTTCTTTTTGGGTTCGGTTCATTTTGCATTTCATTGTGATTGTGGTTTACTCCCAAACAACCCATGAAAAATTTCGACATGACTATAATATGTGTGCTCATTTAATCATTGATTGAAAATCCATGATTGACTGAATACATTAAATTCACTATTCGCTGATACATAGAATCTATTTCATGCAGATGCTGTGCTGATTAGAAGAAAAACATTTCTGCAACCGTTTTCTGTTTAGTTTCTGCAACTGTCTCCGTCTCCCTTGATTAAAAAAAATATTCAGAAAACTTAAAAGCACATCAACGTTACTTATTATTACGGCGGGTTGATAAAAACTATACAGTTTTTTATGTAGGATAAATATAATAAATAATGGGTTTCTGTTTCTCATTCGCCATCCCTCCTGCTGCAGAGGGTATTTCACCACCAAATATGATTCATTTGTCTACTTACTTACTTTACTTCACTTGCCCGTTGTGGGCAGGCAAAGTCGAGAGTCGAGACAACGACAACATTGACTCACTCGTTAATAATCATTAAAGTGACATTATTATTTAAGTGTAGTCCATGCTGACAGTCTGATGATAGGATGCAGGCTTTTGTGATGCACTGCCTTAACTCTCTAGAAAACGCTCATATTATGCATTTTAAAGAGAGAAAACGCTTTTGTTTGCTTTGTTATATATATGATGATTCTGATGATCACATTTACCTTCTTTAGCAGAGCACCTAGTCAATTTATTTCTCCCAATGAAAGAAAAGATAATGTGTACATTTATTCTTTATTTATTCTTCCCCTTTCTGTCTATCTATAAGACTCTTCATTCCTTAATATTTTATATGGTTCTCTGCCTGGTCTCGTCGAACGAAGTGACTGATACAAAAATGCCGATTGTGCAGCCATTTTTATTGTTATCAAAGCAAGAGATGGAATTCTTATGACAACGAGGTGCAATATTCTGAAGTCAACTGTGATTGAGACCATTTGTCGGTATGACCATTAGGAGAAGTACTTACTTACATGTGTGCATTTTAGACTGATTTACGCTGAAAATAATATTGCTCAAGTTGTTCGCCTCTGACTTCTTTGTTTTTTTTTTTGTCTGCTTCATAACTTTTATTGAGGTTGCGTGCCACGTAAGTAGCCATCATGCATCGATAAAAAGTGAGTAATCAATTAATTCTACTTTTAACATTTATTTGCCATGAAGTCGATGATGAGTTTTGCAGTCACTCAGCTCATCTTTTTCAAATTTTCTGCCGCATTAAATCTGTTCATGACTGGTTGTAAACTGTAATTGGGATTATACGCTAGACCATAAATTTTTTGCAAGCACGGTTTAATTTCTCGAGAATGGAAATAAAGTGCAGTGAAGCTTCATAGTTTGTGTTTTCACGACTGAGGATGAGAAATCCCTGTCCCTAACAAATTTCTTGAAAAGGAGGTTTGCAAAATTGTGGGATGGAAAGTGGGTCCCTCTCGGTGCATATTTTAAGATCCTGTAACATTTATTATCAATAATCACAGCCTGTAATTATAATGGGCTTGTCGCATTCTTCGAAAGTGTGTAATTTGCTGTAACTTCTTTCATTTTTAATTAGGTATGCTGACTATATACATACCTGAATGAATTCCATAAATTGAAAGTTCTAGTCGTTCGCAGTAGGTCATACATTGCGAAACCAATTTTATGAGGCCCATACCACATTCTGTGCCATGTACCATGACTTTGATATGGATGAGAGCACAATCTTGTTTGTTTTCGCTGCTCCAAAAGTACAATTCAATTTATCTGTTAAACCTGAAGGACGTATTTTGAATTTTATAAATAAAAGAAAAAAATAGGCACTTGTTTACATTACCTTAATTACATATTTTGCCCATATTCTTGATGTTATTCACCATTTAATTTAATTTAAAAAGTTACATAGAAATGCATAATCCGGCTTTTCTGATAATTACTTCATCAGTACGAATACGAAATAATCAACTTATGTGATTACTTCCGAAGAAAGTAGTTTTTAGAGTTTGTCAAACGTCTTGAGATTGTTTTTAACCATAAGCATTCATTTTGAAACGATATTGGAAAGTGAGTTTCAGATCAACATTGATACTCCCTGAAAACCCCTCTAGTTATTGCATTTTACATACATTTGTTGATATGTATGTTTTAATTTTTAAATTTCTTTTTAAAGGCCGCCGGTAACTTATAACGTCGCTTAAATTGCGAATTGCACACATTTCCTAACATAAATGGACTGTTATAGTAAAAAACCTTCATGCCATGTTTTTCTAGTTTTACGCTTCCTAAAATACTTTCCGACCTCGAATCCATTTCGCGCGATGAAACAACGTGAATATTTACCTGATCAAAAATGATGTATGGAAGTTCATGAAATAAATTCATATTGTGATAAAATGATGAGTGAGCAAAGAATGTGCAGGTTGAAGTGCTTTAAATTGGAGTCGAGTCTATTCCGGAGTCATAATCATGACGTGCGTGAGCTTTGTACAATTTTTTCTATATCCAATATCCATGGAAAACGTATATGTATTGGAGTAATAAAATAATGCTATTTAGACTTGAGTTTGCATGTGGGGAAAATTTCATTTTCTATCTTCCGTCCTTTTCTTCTCCTTCCTATGAAATACTAGTAAATACATACATACGACTACAAGCAATTGTTTGTCTTCATCATTGTCAGTGAGAACGGGAAGCACCTCCTCGGATTATCTGGAAGTATCGTTGTTGTTTTATCTCTCATCTCATCCTCAATCCTTTTTTGGAAGTTGTTGATGCCTTCTTTGCAAAAATGTCGATCTCTTGCAATTTTCACGTATGACGATGAAAACGTTTTTTCCTAATTTTTATTCTGATTTGGTAGAATGCTTTGGGTTAGCCTAAAATGAACAAAATAAATACCAATTTACATGATGAGCTATCAAACATAGCTAATTCTTAAATCTCAAAAATGTATGGTTATCTGCCATAAAGCATTAACTAAACTCCGACTACGACTGAGAAATTTAGACAGACCATTATTGAAAGGAACAAATTTTGGCTTTGGCTTTACCTTTTACATGCATTCACAATTATAGGGTACCCTACGCAAACGGCCGTCAAAAACCATTGCTTACAAATGAGCGGTTATTTTTCTTAAAAGGATTTATCTAATTTACTGCCGAAAGAGTTGAGTGACTGATGATGGTGAATATTTAATGTAATATGTGGTGCATTATTAAACAAATTTCCTAAAGTTTAGAGTAAACATTTTCATTTTTATGTCGTGTGTTGATGAGGGCCGGGTCGAGCCGGAACGCAATGAAATGAAATTCCTTTTATAAAAACTGTTAGGCTTAAAGATATTACGATGTTCATAATTTATGCAATATTTTTTTTGGTAAAGTCAAACTGCGAAACATGTAGGGTCTCAATTTAAACTCCAAATTAATTCATGAGCACAGAAAGGCTTGCTTTTGATACTCATATCACATCACATCGTGTCTTCGGGCAAATTCTATTGTTTGCGTTTCTGAATGGACATATTCGCTGACTTAAGAATGGTCTGCTTTGATTGGACGGTTTAATGTAACTATGTATGTAACCCAATTTTCTGACAAATCCAAACAATAATACTGGATGAAATCGTGTTTTGTAATGTATTACAACGACCTGACTACTTTTGGTGCAATACCCAACGTATCTTTCTTGATTGCGTGAACTGGATTGATATCAAATCAATGAATGATTCATTTCATAATTGTCATATCACCATCACAAACTGGGTAGTATTAGCATCCCTCCTTTCTGTGGTTTCTACTTCGCGAGTATAGGTTGTGTAAATTGTGTTGGTCCAAAACCAATCAGATTAACTGGGTGCCAAAATTATGTCAATATTTGAATTAGAATCACATCCGGCTAAATTATATTCATCTTTCATTATTAAATGAAAGAATATCGAACCGAATATATGTATGACGCATTAAAGTCATAATTAAAAAAGAAAGATCGATAAAACCGTAATCCGAGATTTCCCGTACTTGAAGTACAATTAATCAATTTCTGCTTTCTGGCTTACGTTAATAATTTTCTCTAAATAACGCTGATGTTGAAGCAATCATATTTGATAAAATAATGATTCACGCTACCAGTTTCTTTCTGAAACTTACTTTGATACATGTGGTTCATTTGCGGTTCGTTGTTACCACAATATTCTGTATGCCAAATGTCCGAAAAATCCGATTATTTACCACATTTTAAGGAAAACAACTCGAAATTTGGGTAAAAACATCCTAACTTGATTGAAGTGTTAGAGTATACATATACTACATTATGTGGAAGACATATTATGTAGATTTAGTTTAATGCTTGGGAAAGCTTAGGATACAAAAAAAAAATATTTCCCATAAACATCACTATATTTTTAGTTGTAGTCAAACGGTCGAAATGAACTGACGCGTCTTTACAGACTTGTTTAAAAAGTAAAAGTGCTAAGCTTACTTTCATAAAATGAATGAATTAAATGCATTTTATCACTTTTTTCCTTGCTGTTTGCAGACACTCCAGAAGAAAAAGAGCTTTTGGAGCGATCAGACATATTTTCATCCTGATTTTGCCTTGACATCAACTTACCAGCAAAGATGCCTAGCATAGGAAGCGGCCTCAGCGTCCTCCATCATGGCGACAACCGCTGTAGGTGTTGTCCTTATGGATACCACATCGATTTGGACTTTGTACCTTTCACCAAGAAAATGCTGTCGAGAGAGAGTGAAGTCGAAAGGCTTCAAGCTCTCAAGGACAAATGGCGATCCGAACGACAGTCAATGGACAAATTGCTTGGGGTCCCAAAATCCAAAATAACATCGAGACAAGTAAGTTGCTAGAGTTTTTTAAATTAAAAAATACCAAAATCACTAGTAAAGTCCTTAGTAACCTTAGCAGTACCTTTTATCCCCTTTGAGAAGTAAAATGAAGCTGCCGTCATAGGCGTCATATTAAAAATTGTGTCCGCAGGAAAATTGCCATTGCATACGTTTTTAGTGTATTCTGACTTTTTCAAACTGTGTTTTATTGGACACAATAAAGTGCTAAAAAGTATTACCTTATCGTTTCAAGCTTTTTTGTTAATAGAAGGTTAATTCTTAAAATTTGCTTACATGCATTTAAAAAAATACGTAGGCGCTTCGAGTCAGATACGATACAAGCGAGCTAGTCAGAACTAATTATGCTCATTCACGATCTGTACCTCGAGCAAACTACAAAAAAACAGGACTCGGGAGTGTGTGATGTTTTTTAAAACATCATATCAGTGACATGACATGGCGTACCTATTATGCTCACATAGGTGTTTTCGCAACGCCTAAAAATTCCTAAACAGTGGCATATTGGCATGGCAGTTGTTTGCCCAATCAATTCGGTGCAGAATGAGAGCTTAAGAATATGCATACATATTTGTACACGCACACGCAAGAATTTTTTTTTCATATGAAAAGAGAAAGACGAAATCAAAGTCAAACCTCCTTGCTCTAGTTAGGAACAATGAATATAATTTATGTTCTAACAGTTCCTTCTTGTCTTGTCAGTCAAAGAGCTTTTCTGATAGGGAAAAATTTGCTCGTAATAAAATCACGCTGCTCCATGATATGATAAGTATGATGATGATGCTGTTGAAGAAGTACAAGAAAATACCATTTTGTCTCTGTAGTAAACAAGACAATTCCTCAACACTAGCTTTTCCCCTTTTCTTGTCATAGTTTTAAAAATAAAAATAAAAAACCGGTGGCTCATAATGCATTTTACTTTATGGATGCATGGATGTTTCCTCTTCCATTGCTTGCGCTTTTGGTAGCTTGATGAACTCTAGAAGTAAACTCACAATTCACAAAATCGTTTCCTTTTTCCTAGTGAGGTAGTTTAGTAGATATAATTTCTCTGATAAAAATAAGTCGAATTGAGAAAAGAAGCCATGCTAAAGTTGCAACCAAAACATCCTTCATCCTATCATTTTACTAGCTGATTTTGAATTTGATGAGCGAAGACTTTTCTTCTTCTTCCTCCTCATTTTATTGTACTCATTCCTTCTCATGATCTTGAATTAACTTATCTCCACGTTCGAGTCCCACGTATTTATTAATGCACTATATGACAACGGCACGCACACTCGCAGCAGTAGCAGCATCAGTGTAAAAATAAAGTTTTTGTAGAATCTTTTTCTCAGAGTTCGAGATCATTATAATGTAATGGAATGGTGACGATGACGATAAGAAAACAAGTAGTGAGAGATGGATTATAGCGATGCAAGCGCGACTTCAAGTCAACCTTGCAACTTGCAAGTTTCAAACTCTTTCCGAATATTTTTTTCTATTATTTTTTACGCAGACGAGTCAAAAAGCAGCGCGTAAAATAGCATACACCTCACGCGCTTCTTCTTTTACGTATGCCAATGCCTACAAGTAAGTGCTTTTCTATTCGATCCATCAGTTCATCCTCATCATCCTTCCATTTTTTCATGCATATCCTCATTTTAGTTTGAAAAAAATATTTCCAAGTTTATTTTGCATTATTTTCGGATGAATAAAAGTAATTATGTATTGAAAAGACAATTGCTCATTTTTGTGTGATTCATATAATAAAAAGGAGACCTCATTATGTGATGTGTTGTGTGTGGTGTGTCGCATGAGAAATTCATTTGGAACGCACTAATTACTTGAGTGTGTAGAATGGGTTAAGACAAGATATAGTGTTCTTCTGTTACTGTTACCTAGAGAAACATGAGTATTTACTTAATTTTGTTGGATATGGATTTTTGTAACAGATTTTTGTTATTTAATTCTTACTTTTAGGATAGGGCAGAGTCGGAGCCATTCCAATCAGGGACGAGTAATAGTTCTTGGATATCACAAGTGCGATCTATACAGGAGATTGAGTATGTCCATCGAAGTAGCAGTGCAAGACATCTTCCTTCGGATAACAGCTTGAGTTCAACAAGCTATGAAGATATTCTTGGGAATGGATTAAGTGAAGCGGTCACGGATTTCGAGGAGGCTTTGTCAAGAACGAGGCCTGAAGCTAGGACTCTTTCCTACAGCATTCCAGATAGCCAAAAGTTCCATACGTTTCCTCGCATAAAGCCCACATCGAAAGATTACCATCATCAAGAGACAACATCAATTGGGCTTATGAGTTCAAGTAACTGTTGGTCTAATAAGGGCTCCACAACATCGACTAGTGCATCCACTGTGATTATGAAGGAGGCTCCTCCTACGTCGCTCAAGGAAACTAAAGTTATAAATGTAATTCATTTCACAGATAACTCTAAATAAACCAAATATGATTTGCCTTTTTGTACTTTAAGTATGCATAAAAACGCAGAACTCAGAGAGTCAGAACAGAACGAACAGGAGGGTTATCTATCGTATCGTTATATCGTTCCTGCTGTTCGCTTCTAAAATATATTTGAGATCATGATCATGATGATAACAAAATGTAAAGCCACTTACATGCTTTTTCTTCTTGTCTCTTTTGCAGGAGAGTAGTAGTAGTTTACCACCACCACCAAATGGCGACTCAATTTACAACCATAGCTTTCAATTAAATGGGCTGAAGCGAGATGAAAAGAGTGACAGCAAGCGGATTGAGTACTTAGAAGAACAAGTCAAACTTATTCCTGAGCTAGAAGTAAAACCATTTATCCTCTTTTTTCCTTCAAATAGTTTCCGTTATTTTCTTTTTTCGTGGTTAATAATCAAAATGTTCTTGCAAGTGCTTGTGGAAATATTGATTCTCTTATTTGCTATTTTTATGCAGGTTAAGCTTACTCTCTTGAAAGAAGAGAAAAGACAATTAATGAAACTTCTGGATAATGAAAAGCAAAAGGCTGCAAAGCTAGAGGAACAGCTCATTTCCAGTGATTCCACTTCAAAGAGTGATAGCAGATCGTCCATCATTTCTCCAGTTGCCCCACCAAGGAGAAAAACGAGAGATGCTGGAGTTGGCAAAACTGTGCTTACTCGAGATGTCGGCGTCACCCACACGATGCCTCGGACAAGGTAAGATTTTTGGATACCATAAAAGTTTGAGTGTCAAAAGTAGGAAGTGATGTGTGAATTGTATGACGACTTATTATGGCACTAATTACAAAATTGGACTTCAGATCGATTGGCGTTGGGAGTAATGCAGATTTACTGTCCCAAGTATTGGACAGGGCTACAAGTAGAGCTGACTCAAGTTCCCCCACGGGTAGTGTGTCCGGTACGATTAGAAGAAGAATCCGCAGTTTTGATGTGGGTGTCCAAGTCAAGGAACATGACTTCAAGGATGGGAACGATGTCAGTATATTACAAATTGTGGAAAAGGTTGATTGTGGGACTCAAGCAAGTGATGAAGTGGATAGGAGTGTAACAAAGATTAAACCGAAAGTTCTCACAAAGAACACTGCCATATTAGCAAAGCCAAAGATGGAGAGTATAGGATTTACAGCGAAGGTACACAGTTAGTTGTAACTGTAATAAATAAGCTTGACTTGTTTGAATTGATTGCGACTATGAATGATGTGAAACGCGTATATTTAATACTTCACTGCAGCCCACATGTAAGGACGCCGGTGTTGCCACGATAGTAGAGCGAACGAAAGAAACTAAACCGTCCACTAGAACGGTTGGAGTATCGGCTCAATTAACAGATCCGTCCGTGAAGAGTACAACAGAAAAGTTGGCATTCAAAAAATTAATGAAAACGCTTGGGGTAAATACGGAGCAACCTAGATTAAGAACTGTTGGAATCAATACCACACCAGTTAGTTCCTAAAATTATAAAACAATTAAAATAAAAGTACACTCCTATAAAATTAATCGTACTAACTACGCTTTTGTTGTTGTATAGGAAAAAGAGGCAACCCCTAAACCCGAAACGTTTTCAAGGCCATCGATTTTTACTCACAGCCCGAGAACTCAAACTCCGGGTAAATCTTCATCAGCTTTTGGCGACTTTTGTCTAGGAAATCCATCTAATACAAACTGTAACTTTCTTATTTAGACTCCTTCAGTGAAAGAGGATCAACCCCGCTCCCGTCAGAGGAAAAACATGAAACACCGACACCAATTGCGAAATCCCCATCGCCTGCTCCACCTCCTTTAGTAACAACGACCCCAACGGAAAGTAAAATTATATCAAAGATCCCTCGTCTGACTTCACCCACTTCCCCGCGTTCCCCGATAAAACGAGTCGAATCTCCTGTAGAAGAGCGCGAACGTGATTTTGCGGACGAAAATCGTGCAAGCCCTAGTTCTTCACCTCCCGGAGTATCTTCGATTTTGGGACATCGAAAGCCCATTTTCCAGAGATCGGATACATTCACAAAAGAAATCCATTTTCCAATCAGTCGTTTCCCACCAAGTCAATTAGAGCCTCTGGAAGAGGAAGACAAAGAACGACCATCAACTTCTGGCAGCTTTGCCTCACTTCAAGAGCCAAGGGAAAAGTATGTCATGAGAACTATGAAGTGAATGTATGAACCCAGTGTAAGCATTTTTCTTTCTATTGGTGTAATTTAGAGCAATACCAAGCAAAGAGATGCAGGGAGCTTTGAAGGTCCTAAATGACGCATTGCTCCGTGGAAGAACCACTCAACAAGTTACCTCTGCCATAAGCATAATTTTGCACGAATGGTTCAGGGTATGTTTCTTTATATCTTTTAGATTTCTTAAAAAAATAATTGTCAAAATCCAATGCAATGTTTGTTTAAAATGTTGATCCTGAAAATTGCAATTTTAATCGATTTCATAGGTGGCTGGAACCAAAACAGCTAACCCTTTGGATGTGGAAGACTATTTGGATTTCTTTGAAAGCTATTCTCCTCAACTTCTTCGTTACATTGTCAATATGCCAGATGGAAACGTTAGTCCAATTTTATTATGCACTACATACTATATTATGCAGCTATAAACAAATTTAACGCTACTTCTAAAATGGAATTTGAATCCATTTTGGCTAACAACAATTCGCATTCCAACCACAAGTGCTTCAAATTAATTATCGTGAATAATTGCTTGTCGTACTTACATAAATGTGTGTAATAGAATATCCAACGGAATTTTTTGGTTTATTTTTTAGTAAGGACATTTTTTAAATTGTCTTCTTCGCCAAACTCTTTTCTTCGTATGGATGAGTAATTAGTGTAATGTTCCAAAAATATTTGTAGCATGGCCAAACGGCACTTATGTTAGGAGCATCACATGGTCGACTGGACACGGTTAAATTATTAATAGAAGCAGGAGCGGATGTCAACATTCAAGATGAAGACGGTAGCACTGCTTTAATGTGCGCTGCTGAGCATGGTCACGGGGATATAGTCAAATATCTATTAGCTCAGCCAGACTGTGATCCTAACATAACAGATAATGTAATTTCAGATACCTATTTGTTTTTACTCTAACAATCTAAAATAAATGTAATCTTCTCATGAATTGAAATTAAATGATGATCTATTTAGGATGGAAGCACAGCTCTCAGCGTCGCAATGGAGGCGAATCACAAAAATATTGGGGTAATGCTATACGCGCATATGCATTTCCTCAAAGGCCCTCCTACTTCCAGTTCGACAGCTTCACTGCTAGCAAAACGTTCCAGAAGCACTACACCAAGTGCAAGTTCACGGAATTCTGAATCTCCAGCGAGTTCCAGCCAAACATCACCTCATGTGGTCAAAAAACTTAAATAAAAAAACCGATTAAGATTACTGTGCTCATGAGGATCCATTACTCTACGAATATTCTGACCTATATAATATATTAATACGTATAGCATGAATCAGTTAGAAAGTAACCAAACCGAAACTTATCCTCGTTATACATATATGAATTAGTTTCTTTTTAGAATACGGGAATACAAACTGTGTATCGCTAATCAAACAATGAAAGACAAACATGACCGCAAAATACATTACCTAATCACATTTAACGAAACAGGCATTTAATATTATGAAACGTAAATAGATTATTCAGATCATTATTGTGTTGTGTTTGTTGTGTAAAAGTAGTAGTAGTAATCTTTAGTAACAAAAATGCCATACTATTTTCCAACTACTTTCTTAAAAACTTAAAGCACAACAACGAACTTACATATTCAAGAAACTGCTTTTTGCAGCTTGACGATGGTACCTATCTGTCCAGTAAAATCCTAATTTAAACGGAAGTTAAATAAAACTTATCGAAATTAGTTATGCAGATCTTTTCATTAATCAAGATGCGTAATTACGTCAAGTTAATTTGTTACAAGACACTTTGTATTTCAATTATTATTATTTCAATGTTACCCAATTTTTGTCATCGACAGAATTGTACCTTAATAACACTAAAAACTTTTCACACATTCCATTGAACTAGTGGTTTATTTCCGGAAACAGCATCTCGCAGCTGTTTCATTAAATTACAACAAATAACCCAAAGTAACCGAAAACCGTATAAAGTGCAATAAAAAACGATTGGAGCATATTATTAACGAATATATCATTTTATTGGAATTTGATGACACAAAGCCACCCGGTTTGCATTCAACGTTTTAACAAAATTTGAAAAATTCACAATTTCATTCAGTGTATATAAAGGAAGCATTGAATTATATTCGTTCGAAAATTCTGTTTGAAAAACGACTAGTAACTCCTCATCAATTTACTCAATATTTCGCTAAATTCAACAATGGTACTGGTACACAGTCTGGTAACAATTAATAATTTAGGATTGAGCATTAACTATAACTATGATTGATTCATGTTATTCTTTTACAAGTTAAAGTTCACGTGTACTGTGTACATACCAACAATGAACGTGAATAAAAATTTGCATAAAGTTTATGGCATGAACCTCACTTAAATCATATTTGGCAAATGAACTCACAGGGAAAGAAAGAAGAAATTACAACAGAAAGTAACAACAGTCCGACGTGACTAGTACTTAAAAATATATAATATTTAAAGAATGTAAAACGCGAACTCGTAGAGAACTTTAGGTTTTACACGAGGCTAAACTCGTTAAAATGACTACCCTTAATTACATATTCTAGCCTCAATAACCGCTGCCTGCTGCTGGACCGCATCATGTTTAAATGTTTGTGCCCAATTATTTTGAGAAGATAATTAATAATACAAAAATTTAAATGCTCTCGTATGAGATGTGATCATGGTAGTTAACTTAAAAGTTACATATCGTGTTTTACTTTTACAACTTTTCAAAACCGAAAATGTAAAACCTAAAGCAAATTTTAACTATAAACTTGACATCTAATATTAATCTCATTTTTCCATATCTCCCATTTCATTTAGCCTACGAAATCGCTTAACATAATTTTCATTTCCTCAGGAAAGATAACTAAAACACACCGCAGTTCAACTGCGCTGCGTATGTTCCATCTGAAAGTAAAATCATCACTGCGGAAGATGCCTTTTGTAGTAGTAAGTCGATGTCCACAACATGTTAAGCTCTTAGCGGACTAGTTTCTTTACATAACTTTTTACGTTGTACTGAGGGTCAAAAAGTCCTTTTACAAACACCACCTATTGAGATAAATATGATTAATTGGGAATGTTTTATCGAAAAATTCCAATACACTTGATTAAGCTTTTCTTTTACACGGAGTCTACCTGAAATATTCCAATGGTGAGGGTGAATATTAAGAAGATTGTGGACCATGTATTAACGCGTTCAAAATTGTGTTCTGCGATACTCCTATCACGCAATTCAATAATTCGATATTGCTCTTGTATTGCTTCCATTTTGTTTATTGCAGTTCGAACTCTATCCATCCGTTCCTGGAATTGAAGGTTTGATTAAAGTGAGAATTGGTACGTTGCTTAGAAAGTGATTAGATTTACATCCATACTTCTTTCAAAATTCTAGGGGTGATGCTGCTGTAAGTACCTTAATCTCATTTATTTGAAGATCATACGACGCCTCTGGAAAATAATTTCCTTTGTACTCATCCCAGTCGGCTCCATCAGTGACGGTAGAAATCGTGAATGCAATCTGCTTCGGAGTGAAATGACTGTAGGTGTTGTCAAAGCATATTCTATACTCCCCTCCATCAGGGACATTGACACTGAAAAAAACAAACAAAATAAAACTATGTATTACAATCAGTTTAAAAACAAGCAAAAATCAAACCAACCAGTTAAGTAGCAAGTTGTGATTGACTTACTCATGTTTCGATGACGGTTTCCTGAATTCGGTGACCACAGGACGTAATTGAGGATCCATCAGTTGGAAATTGATATCACTATCCCCCATGCCCGTTCCAATCACATTATATTCAATATACATGGTTTTGTTACGTTCGATATATTCATAAAAACAGTCTTCCCTCCCAGCGTACAAATGGAACATTAGATCAACTCCTTCCACTCCATGTTTACGGTGAATATGGCGGCTGAGATCAGATATTGTCCATAATAGTATACAGGAGAGGATATCCTTGAACAGTTTCGCCATTCTAAAAGATTATGCAAGAAGGTTTAGGTTTATTTAATTGATAAGCAGTATTTTTTATAAGTCAATCAGTTGATGTTTTATGGACAGCTTAAGACTTACTGCCTACTTAAGACTTAAATAGAGGTACTTCAGTCATACATTCACAATCGAATCGACAGAACTTGCACGTTTTTACTGATTTAACCGTCGATTTGTTTGCACCATCCAACGTTAATAATTAATGCACCTATGAGAACTTAAAAAAGTTTGTGATTCACTATTTAAAAAAACGAAACATTTACTTACAGAATTAGAAAAACGTACAAAAATCATGGTAACATTTGCGAGATGGATATACTTGTCAGCTCGACAAAAAATCATCCATTCTATTTTTTGGCATTTTAAATGATAAGATTGACATTGATGATGACGAGTCGAAGTGAATGAAAAGTTCCATCAATGCAATTAATGGTTCTTGCGGCCTGCAACAAGAAAAATTCCATACCGAATAACGATCGCGTAAAGTCGTATAAAAATACATAGGTTGCATGTTAACTTGTTCATGCTTAAGCATATGCTGTGTTCTGCTGCATGCATGACTATGTCGTACTCGTTTGGTACTAACCTGCCGCTGACGAAATGTAATAAAAAGGAGCCCGACCCCTCGCCGGTCCAGCAACGTCCTCCCAGGCACAATTTCCCACACCACTGTTGTTGCACCAAAAAAAGCTATATTGTTGGACAACAAAGGCTGAGTTAAACTAATTTTGTCCTCCCCGGATTATGATGATAAAGTAAATAAACACGTGCGTAAATAAGGCCCCTGGAATAACTGACACGATTACCACCGGTTTACTTTAATTTTACTTCACTATCTCTCTTTATTACTTGTCTCTTTCGAATTGCACTAAATCTCAACTTAAGTATGACGGAATATCTTAATTTTCTTCACTTTGAGTTCGCTATTCTGTCGAGCAGTTTCCCCAAGAGGGTTCTAATGTTTAGAAATACTTGGGAATTGCCCGACGATTCTATTTGCTCATTACATAAACAATCTGTTCTTAAACTTACACAAATTCGTAAACGATAAACTAAATAAACTCTTAATTAACATAAGCTCCTTTGCAATAATTAAAGGGCAACACAAATGAGTGCATTAATGAATACCACAGCATGAAATCCACAATATGTCGATACTGTTTTTATCTTACTAAAGTTCATTTTGTGGCTACAAAATATTATTATGTACTAGATTCGAAGAATTCACAGAATAAACTCGACTTTAAAATTTTTTATCGTTGCAAAATTATAAGGGCAATTTTCATAGAACTAAAAAATGAAGAGAGAAGTAGAAAGTAAGTAAAGATTCGAATCCAAAAATAGTTTGGCCCTACATAATGAAACCTCCGCTGTTTTGAATGAGCATAAATATGCGACGAGGCATACGGTCAACTACGTTTTTCAACGTCTCATTCGGAATTTCATCCCCAGCTTTGAAAATGGCCGAGCGAAGGGCATTCTTGTTGGGGTATTGCTTTCCATGGGCATAGACCTTCTGTGTCATAATGCCCCATAAGTTTTCTATCGGATTTAGATCTGAATATTTTGCAAACCAGGGTTAAACACGAATTTTTTTGGCTAAAGCCGTTCCCTTTTTGATCTTGATGAATTAATGTCAGCATTGTCTTGCTGAATCTCCCACGTAGGGCCTCCGAGTTGCCTTCCGTGTGGAATCACATGGTTCTTTAACATCTCCTGGTACCTATTTGAATCGATCCGTTCATCTATTTTGACTAGAGTTGTCCTTCCCTCAAAACTGAATCCTGCCCAGACCATGAGTGATTCACCGGTTAATAAAATTGCAACACATAGAGGAATTTGATTGATTTAATTCAAAATTTTAATTAAACGTGGCGTAACTATTACCTAATTGACGTTTTGCATGAATTTCTTGCATCGTGCTAGTAGTGCGGGCAAGCATCGGGTCCATCTAAATTCCTTTTTTTCTCATCGAAAATCACAACTCGCTTCCAGTCTTGTGCCATGTGCTGTTGAGCAAATTTTAGTCGTTTTTCTTTGTATTTTTACGTCAATTTTGGCTGTGTAAGTTTTTGGTATATTTCAGCATTGAATACTTTTTCCAACGTCTAGAAACCGTTTGAAAACGCACTTCACTTGGAAGTTCACGAGCAATTTTCTGAAGGGAAAATCTTCCTGTAACGGCCAACCTTGATATAATCCGGCCCTCTTTAACATAGTTTTACGCGGTCTACTTGCAGAACTTCGATTGGCACGATTAGTTGCGTTTTGCTTTACATAATCGGCAACTGCTGACTTACTACGCTCAAAATGAACGCAATTTCTCTTTGATTCCAACCAGACTCACTCAGGACATCGATTTGTCCTTTTTCTATACTTGTGAGACGCTTTTCTTGCGGCATGAGTAATATGTTTCCGAAATATTTTTTGTTTGAGTCCAAAAACTTGACACAAAATGGAGGAAAAGAGTTTTTTTCGGAACATCTCAATTTGCCTTTATAATTATGCAACGAATGAATTTTTAAATCATGCATTAAAACTGCTATCATCATTATCATAATCTCCCGTCATGGTGGTAGGTACCTGGTCCCTAATTGTATCTAACGCAGTCGATGATCACGATGTGAGGTACATTAAAAAATCTCTGATCATGCTTGCCCTTTAATTATTGCAAAGGAGCTTATTCAAATTCTACAACTTTAAATCTACTTAATTATGCATCTACTAATTACCTACAGTCTCAACTAAACATGAACTAAATCAATTACTATCCGATTACTACACACCTGATCTCTTGGAAAAACTACAATTCAAAATTCCCTCATGCCTAACTACTTGCATCCGACTCCTAAACCTAAGCAAATCAATACAAGTGCATAGCTTAAACAAATAGCTTCACTAAAAACTCTGTATAATTTGTTTTGCATTAATGGCTGCGCTCTAATAGCCTGGATTTTAATTGTTGTGCCTAAATTGCCTCATCTGAATTGCTAAATCTAAATCGCTATACTAAATTTCCTAACTACAGGAAATGACTCATGAATAACTACATACCTCTAGCTTACATTTTCTAAACGCTAATTCCAACAGCAAATAAGTCTTCACACTTTTAATTTAACACCACAATGCTTATTGTATTGGATTTATTCAAGTGTTTCACAATGTTAATCAACAACAAATTCGCAAGATTTACAAACGGGTCTTGGAAACAATTGGAAATGTATTGCAGCATCTAGTTAAACGTCTATGAGCTAGTACAAGTCCGTTAGAAATTAAAAATTATTACATAAGCTACGTAGCTGACGTCATCAGCGGAGCATTGATTTCGATTGGGCTGTCCAGTGGCGTAGTGAGAGTTAGCTCGGCACGGCGGATAGGATAGAGGGCCCCTATTGATTTATTAGGTGCATTTTTTGCGAACACGGATATTTGTCTAGAATAAGAAACACAATGAATAGACAAATACGTTACTAAAACTGGCAGCTGAATTGCAAATAACAGTAATAATAGTAATAGTAATTTTCGGCCACGGTAATGTTTTTCAGTATTTGGGAACCACTTTTGATAATGCCCCTAACTTTTAGCTTTAGGGTTTTTTGAATCCTCATGCTTCATCTTTATCGTGTAAACAAAAAATTTGGCGAAACCCAACACTAAATGTCGTTTCTGGGCCCAGAGAAAATGTCTGTGATGAGCTTCCTTTCTGTCAGTTTTTTTCGTTTGGTTTAACTGGATTTAGTAGACGGGAGAGAAGTTAGTGCAAGCATGACATAATGTACAAAAAAAATCTACTTTTAAATCAAAGCATACTTTGCTAGCGAAAAGTTCTAACACTGAAAGATTTTTGCGTTTTACTAACGAACAAAATCAAACTTTAGTCAAAGAATTATTGAATAATCATGATACATGTCGACGGCTTTAAAGATATGCATTCAAGAAATTGATTATTTTTAACATTATTATTTCGTTTCAACTATGATCAATTAAATGGCCAAGATCAATGAAATGACCACGACCAGTCCAATACCCATGATCAAATAATGACCACGATCAATTGAATGACCAAGATCGTGATCACGATCATTGAAATTATCACGATCAATGTTATTACCACGATTATTGTAATGACTACGATCATTTAAATGACCACGAGCATTGTATTGATCACGATCAATTGAAATTTCATGCTCATTGTAATGATCACGATCAATTGAAATTTCATGATCATTGTAATGATCACGATCACTTGAAGGATAACGATCATTGTAACCATCACGATCATTGTTGTCATTACGGCCATTGTATTGATCACGATCATTGAAATTTCATAATCATTGTAACGATCACGATCATTGTAACGATCACTATCATTGTTGTGATAACGGTCATTGTATTGATCACGATCATTGAAATTTCATGATCATTGTAACGATCACGATCATTGTAACGATCACTATCATTGTAATGATCGCGATCAATGAAATGATCATCATCATTGTAATGACCACGATCAATGTATTGATCAGGATTTATGTAATGATCACGATCATTGTAATGACCACGATTAATGCATTGATCACGATTAATTGAAGGATCACCATAACTTAAAATGATTACGTACATTGTATTGATCACGATCATTGTAATGATCACGATCATTGTAATGTTCATGATCCTTGTAATGATCACGATCATTGTAATGTTCACGATCCTTGTAATGATCACGATCATTGTAATGATCACGATCATTGTAATGTTCACGATCCTTGTAATGA
>JAHZMX010006339.1:0-66106 GCA_027743895.1 Seira musarum | reverse complement strand
CCCCAAAAAGTGGTCTTGTACATGGATATAGGAACTTGTGCCCAGCAAGGTTTTTGTAGAGCTTGAAGAGAGCTTTCGAATGATGTGGGATTCATTAGGGACTGGGCTTGGGCCCAGCGTAATATACAGAGGGATAAGGTCCTTTCAATTTGCCACTAATGGACGTTTGCTTATTCATATCCGTCCGTCCCGTCCTGTTGTTACGTCTGGTTAAACAAGAACTTTTTTCTGTTTTTCTTTTCAAAACAAGAAAAAGTAAAATCGGATAAAAAGTAAGTACGTACGTACCAGTTCAGACCAGACTAGACTACTTATGTAACGCACCACACACAATAACTATCTTCCAACTACGACCAAGAAGGAGGGGAAAGAAAGCGTTTGACAAGCAAGAAGGAGAACTAGGAGGGGAACATATTTCAACAAGAATGATATATGTGTGGCATGACCTCACCAGCAATATCTTCTTTTTTTCCCTCGTTCGTCCTCCCCAGAAAAAAAAACACAATGTTCCATGACTGCCATGTGTCAAACGAGTATGGAGGGTAATATATCTCCCCTTTTTTTCTAAATCCGATGAACTCACAACTCACCTTTCTCTTTTTTTACCACTTTCGTTTCATGAAAAAATATGAAGGTAGGGCTCAGTTTCCATGCGGGACTTTCACGAGATCTGTATCTGTAGCAGAAGTACTTACATCTTTCCAGAAGGAGAGCATTAATTCATTAAGGAAGACAATAGACAAAGTCCCATTTTTACTGAGTTTTAGTTTGAGTGTGCAGCGGAATGTGATGCGACAACGACGACTAGGTCGCAACAAAACGGTGAACTTCCTCCTCCTGAGGCGAAGGAAAAAATCGATAGGATCTCATGCAGTTCCATTGTAAAGCGAAAGGAGACACATTTTTGGACAATTACCCTCTTTTCATTTCCAATCCAAACGAACAAAAGAAGGAAATACGAGAGAACTGCCTTGACTATACATAGTTGAATGAATAGTAGTAACACGATGCGATTGATAAACTTATTTCCCTCTTTCTATTCTCGAAAATGAAAAAAAAAACTTTCTCTTTTCTTCGAGATAAAGATCATTTTCTTTTTCATTCTTTAAATTTTTTTCCTCCTTTTCACAATTGCATTTTGCCTAAAGTGAAAAAAGAGAAGTAGTTTATAATAGTCGTTTTTCTTACCTCTTCCTTGAACTGTACGAGTTCCTCCGCCGTTAGAATAATCCTTCCTGTGGACTCCTTCTTTTGTTTCGGGCCCTTGGGATTGAAACGACTCTTTTTCTGTGTAAGAGGCAGCGTGAGACCTGAGTATCCACCCGCCACAATCTGACCAAGAGTGCACTCAGCAAATCCGATGAAATCGTGGAGATCCAGAGTCGCCGACGGATTGTCAATATCATACACTTCAAAGCGGAGAGCTTGCTCCTCTTCAAATCGGTAGTCGAGGGTTACCTAAACAAGAAAGGAAGAAATATTTTCTTAAGACGTTTTTCTTATTCCTCTTCTAACCAAAATCAACCAAGTCAACCTTCTAATGTACCTAACTAACAAGTCAAGTGTAAATCCCTGGGTTCCACAGAAATAGCACACCCACACACATAGACACTACCACCACCATAACATAAACTCACACGCATAGTTTCACTTCTTATCACATCATTTCATTCCAAACCTGTATTATCGTCATTCTCTACCTTATCTAAAAATACGTTTCCTGCGAGGATGAGATAATAATAGCCATTACAACTTACAACTTTTTTCGTTTGGACTTCCGCAGCCTTTTTTGATTCGTAACAAATGTCTGTACTTAGATTACCAAAATTCCTTTTTTTTCTTTTAATGAACTTCGACTACCTTAGGTACGGTTCCGACAAGAAAAATGTCGGAGAAATTCAATTCACCGATTTTCATCACGATTCCAGTTAAATAGGAAACCCTTCCTAACAGAAACTTTGTTCTCTTTCCGTACAACGGTTTTGGAACACATGACGTGAATATCAATTACGGATTAACTACATGGCCTTCTTCGCCCAATTTTCTACAATCTTGATTACACTACCACTGCGTCAGACACAAACGCAAAAGGGGACTGCGTCTAAAAAAAATTTTGAATTTCAAATCCCATAGTCGTCATCATCGAATCATATAGATTCCGGTTAATTAAGCGTGCTCCTTACTACTACCACAGCAATGACCACATTTTTTATCAAGTGATTTAATTAGCTACCTAGTTTAGCTAGAATCAGCTTCTTCATTAATGCATGACCGGTCACCGTCTGGTTAGAAAAAAAATGTCTGCGGAAAAGCTATATTGCGCCTTTAGCAACTCTCGCTGGACTAATTTACCAACTTTGCCCTCTCCATTTATTTTGGATAAATGTGTCACGTGTAAAGAGCGTTAAAATGGCATGTGCAAATTTACCTCAAGAACAGCTGTACACATTGTGTCAGAATCAGAAACATTTTTACCAGCTCGTAAAACTGTTTCTGTTTGTGTTTGAATGAAATTAATTTGGCTAATTGTCGAGGAGAAAAAACTCTTGACTTGTCTCACATTTTTTCCACGTAAATGGCATGAGCATTATTCTCTCTTTTTATTATTCATTGTACAAGAAAGAACTTTTTCCATGTGCCAGTGCTACGTCAACTATTCCCGCAATTAGCATCAAAATCAACTCAACTTGTCTTGTCCATCACATCACGCTTAAAACTTCTCTTGTAATTCTGGACAATGTGATGTGACGGGAATGGGAGGAATACGAATGAGCATTTAAACTGGAGTTGTGTGGAGCGTTAATTATAAAAGCAAACGAGCAAATTAAATTTTGAGTGTGCATACTACAACATACCTTTGTGATGAAATCGGGGTTGAGGCAGTCCCAAATCACTTCCGTTCTGAGCAGTTCCACCCAATGAGAGTTGCCAGTGCCCACCGGTTGATGGTACACGACACATATTGGATCGGACCTCGAGAAAACATCTTTGTCTAATAAATCCCTAATAAATCACATGAAAAAGAGAAACGAACTTTACATTTAACTCAATACAATATTCAAGCATTCATTTGTTACTGACAATAAAGTTAGATAAGCATGCTTATTTGCCACTGCTGATAATGCCAAAAAATGATACTCTAGGAAATCATGGGTCAACGGTCAACACAATTATGTAGTTTAGTTTGTTGCTTGTAGAAAGTCTAGTATGATGTCGATTGTGAACCTGTCGTGTGCACAAAAAGCTCTTCTCTCATAAACTTGTACACACGGAGTAAAAACGTTAGTTTGCATACTTATACTTTTACCTTTCTTGAATTAGACAAACATGTGCGTCCTATAGTGCCCAACATCTTTGTCCAACAGGTCCCTAATAAATCACATAAAAAAGAGAAAAGAACTTTTTGTCACTCTTTCTATTCTATTTCTTCGTTCGAGTAAAGTTTTTATGGAGTTCCTTAATAACAAATCTTTGTCCATTAAGCAAAGAAAAAACGAAGTTTTTCTTTCCCAGGGAATGAGAAACTTTCTCCATTTTTCTTGTTCATCTTCTAGTAGAGCTGAAGAAAAGAAAAAGAATGTGAGTTCGTGGATGCCTAAATGATGTGGTAGGGTCTGGCCTAGAAAGTGGTGTCGAGTGTCGGTTGTGGTGGTTGGTAAAAACGAAGTGCAAGATAGATTTTACCTACCTACTTAAACGATTCAAGCAGATGTAAAGCAAGGCATGTCTGGAAAGAAAAATCCCCTTTAAGTGTAGTATGGTCATTATGAAATGGGATCTTGGAAAATGAGCAATTATCTTTCCTCCTCCAGACGGAAAAAGGCCCTTGAGATGGGAAAATAGGAGACAATATGACATGACAATGGAGGAAATAGGTATAAGGTACGCCGTGCCACGCAACCAGCAGGGGAGAATGGGATTGAGATGCCATGCCATGCTGAAATTTTACTCAATGTTTTTCTCTCTGCGAATAGCGAAGGTTATTATCAATTTTCTCTGGTTCACTTCCCTTCTTATAGCTTTGGCTTGGTTGAGTTGGGTTCACCCAGAAGTGATATGATGATGATAATGATGAGCGTTATGATCATATCATGATCACACATGAAGATGAAGATGGAAAAAAAGGAGGGAAGCTAAGGCATTGCCTCCTGGCATGTGTGATGGGTGAAACGTCGCTGGGAATTCATATTTCTCCCATAATACAATAAATAAGAAGATGGAACAAGGAACGTGTTACATTATTTAAAAGGGACATTTGAAATAGAAAAAAAACTCTTGCTTTTTTTGGGCAAGTGGATTATGTAAAAGAAGTGGTTTGCGTTTGCATGCCATTTCTCGAAATGAATAAAGCATGAGGACGAAAAAGGAGTGAGAGTGAGGAGGTACTACAAAGAAAGAAGAAGGAGGGAAAAAGGAGAAAGTACTAATGGTAGTAGTGGTCGTGGTGTTGGTGTGGTGGTACAAAAGAAAGAAAAAGGGAGAAAATACTTTATTTTCTCGAAGCAGACCTAACCAACTCTAGATATCCAACTCAAGTCTAAAGTGAAAGAGAAAAGATACTTCCTGTGAGAGCGGAAACTGTTCCGCATGCAAACACATCATAATCATAATGGCATATAATAGAATATACATAAAAATTCAGGGATGAAGGTATGATACCCTACTTAAAAATATATTTTCACTTGGGAGGGGAAGGAAAAAGAATGAATGGCATATCACAATTTCTCAGAACAATGGTAGGTAAGTACAGTTAAAGTATGAATGAATAAAAGTGAAAAAGGAAGGAGGAGGAATGAAAAGACGAAAAATAAGCAAATATGAAGGAGAAACATTTTTTAACGAAGAAAAGAAATAGTAAATGCAAGACGCAAATTTCTGTTTTACTCGTCTTCTTCTCATGAGATTCGATACTTTTTGTTACTTTCCTTTTCTCCCTCATCATAGAATTGTATTGTTATGTAAGCTAAACCAAGCGTATAACACCGCGAAAAATGCTTTCACAGGGAAAGTGAGTGAAAGCGAGAGAACATATTTTGGATTAAATACTTTGACACAATTGCACTTACTGCAATATACGTTATATACTGGGTGATTTCCATTTACGTACATTAGCGTTAGCAATCAGAGTGTTACATATTACTACCCCATATAAACTTATTGTAACCGTCAAGATCCGATATAATGGACTGGTTTGAAAAAAAAAAGAATATCGCATATAAACCATGAGCACTCCGGGTTGATTTTAGAAACTCTTTAAATGTGTGTGCAGAGAAAGACCAGCAGACAAATCAAACTTGTGCTGTGTTATCTGCTGAAGCTTTTAGCTCTGTTGTACCGATATTTTATGGTATGTACAACTACACTGCAATCATCATTTTAGCCTAATGCGTCCTCATACTTAGCATGGCATATGCGGATCTACCCCTTCCGGAATGAGGAAAAACCAACTAGTCCTTCATCTCTCAGCATACATAAGTAATCATAATCATAATCAGTGCGCTGTGTGGGGCATTCATTCCAGTCCCGGAGAGAAAAATGTTTTGAATGATGACATACTGAAGCGCGGTTGTTTCTCCATCATCATCATCATCATCATCATTTTCCTCCTCACTGTGACTCTAGCTTTGCTCGGGATACATGAGTAATTTAGAGAAGAAAGTTGGGTGAATGAGATGAATGAGTGAGGAACACTGACACACGGTATGGTCCTACTTCTACTTAGCTTTTGGATCTGGATTCGTTGAAGCTGTACATGGCTGTAGTTGTAGCCCTGGAGAGGAAGAAAGAGGAATTCATGATGATGTGATGTGATGAGAAAGGATAAGACGGAGGAGGAAAGAAAATTTTGTGAAGGGAGAGAAGAGCAATCACGTTTCTAACATAATTTTCATTCATTTTCATCATTCCATCTTGAAGGAGAAAGTTTACGACTAGGAGTTTCCTTCATTCAACTAGGCACAATATGTACCAAAAAGGTAGGTATGTATTCCAAAAAAAGAAACAAATCTGATAAAAAATCCATGATAGGCAAGAAGGAGTAATATAGATCATATCATCTCTGTAATACATCAGTGCCGCGGCATTTCTCAAAGAAAAACTTCAAACAACATACTTTACGTTGCATCCCTTTAAAAAAAACTTTCCACTTTTTAGAATCAAGTCAAGTCGGCCCAGAATTTTTTGTGATATATCTTCCAGAGGAATGAATTGCAGAAACAGCTTTAGGGACCCTCAAAGTAAAGAGAAGGAAGGGAAGAGATAATCTAATTAGCCCTCAAAAGAGGCACAACATAAACATCATCCTCATTTTCAACAACAACAACATTCACTTCGAAAAGTACACAAGAATTTTTCAAGGGTCCAGATGAATAATCACAGAAACAGCTCAAGAGGATGATCCCATATCTCATCATCCCAAACCAGGATTTCATCATTTCATTGTAAAATAATGCGTCGGGTTCTGGAGTTGGACTCGTTTTTTACGGCATATTTTTTGAGAAAATGAAAAAAAAATTAAACCTTTTTTCATAGATTATTCCTTCGGGAGATTTGAGGAAGGAGGAGTATAAGATTCTTTTTTTGTTTCTTGTCTTTCCTTGATTAATACTGATTTTCATTTGTTCCACTTGCTTACTCACCCATTTCTCTTACTTTCACTCATTTTTGGGACTCAAATTTTCACTCTGAACTACAGAAGCAAACGCATTTTCTCCTGTTTTGTAGTCAAAGTCGTAACTCAAAATCCAAGACATTTTTTACATGAGTTAAGCAAGAAGAGTAGAGAAAGATACATGTGTTGCGTTCCAACAGTTTGAAAGAGTTGATGGAAAATCTGGAATACTATTTTTGGAGAAAAGTAAAAATACATCTATCCATCCATATCTATCTAGGATAGCGGCTGCTTCACTAGTTTTCTCACTGTTTTCGCGTGTGTGTGTGATCGTGATGTGATGGAATGAAATAAGTTGTGAAAGGAAAGGCGTGAGTGGAGAAGAGGGCAAGGGTAAAACTAGAATTTTTTTTCTCTCTCACTCTCTCTTGTATCTTGAGCGGTTTCCAGTTTCCTTCCGTAGAAATTCCATGGCATAAGATGCTAATATTATTGTCAGTTGCAATGTTCGTTACTTACATTCACTCTCTCAGTTTTACTTTACTGTTACTGGTGGTGCTGGGTACTTTTTTTTTCTCCCCCACCAACCACTATCACCTCCACCAAGAAATAAGATGGCTCGTGAAAATAAGTTTGTAGTTTGTATGCTTCATCTATCTCTAACTCAGCTTTCTTTTCTTCGTTTTTAAAAAATCGTTTAGATTTTTTTCACTTCTGTTTCGCTTCTCTGCCCCGCTGAATGATGGGAGATGAAGATGGAAAGCGCGAATTTATTTTAGCAGTGTTTCATGCTTTCTTACCTCTTAAACTTAAATATACTGACTTGACTTGCAAGATCTACGACTCTAGTCTGGACTGGAGGAAATGTAGAAATCGTGAGTTGAGTTGAGTCAAGTACAGACAGAGGCACACACATCTCAGCAGGCAAAGCCATGCCATTATATAGCAGGCCAGCCAAACCTATTATCTGTATATGCCCAAACTACAGGGTTAGACTTAAACTTCAGACTTTCACAGTTTTTAGCCTTCCCCTGTCAGCTTCAGTTCAATCCACTATTTTCTGATGGAATAAGGAGAGGATCAAAAAGCGCAGCAAGCAGTTGAGTCAAGTCAAAGTCGAAACCGTTTTGTATTTAACCTTTGAGGCTTCACCCCCATCGCCTCGATGTCGATGTCCAGTACAGCAGTAGTAAAGAGTGATCGATTCTTGACCCTTTTGCACATTTTTCTACTAAAATAGAAGAAAACAAATCTGTAATCCTCTTCTTATTTGGTTTGGTTTTAGCTCTTTTGTTTTTCCGCTCGGGTAAATATTTTTGTGGAGGAATTGAATTGCTTGCTTGCTTGCTTTCTCTATTAGCACAGAGATTCATAATATGTGCTCCCTGGGAATCATTATTTTTTCTCCTGTAGTTCTCTCCAAGGAATAATCTAATAGAAGGATAATAACTTCGCTGAGAACTAGAGACGGAAAAGAGAAACTCAAGCCGCTAGTTTAGTTCGACTTGACTGAGACTTTGAAAAAAAAAAACTTTTGTTTTCCAACTCGCACATTTTTTTTCAAACAAGAGCAGGCTAAATGCCAAAAAATTTGTGGCTTTGTCTTTTGCTCTGATTCTATTCTCAACTTTAATGCTCTGGAAAAGCCTGTTGTGGCTGTATTTGTGGCGTTATTAGAAAATAAAGTGAAACAAAATACTACGTAACCCCACGCTGTGCTCTCGCCAAGGTCGTTTTCATCTAATTTTTGGCTTTCGAATATGAGAAAATCCCATTTTATTTCCACATTCAAAATATTATTGTAATTTGATACAGCCATTATTTCCAAGTTATTGCTTGATTCATGGGAGTAGAGAATAAGAGACTTTTTTCTTGGAACATGATCATTGTTTGATTCCAACAGGGCGATAACGAGTACAGAAGAAAAGCACATGAGAAATATATAGAAGTGGCAAGTGCTTATTGAACAATTAAAACACTACTAAATATGTACATTACGTACATAAATATGTAAGTATTCTCTGGGGCTTTCGAAGCAATTAATTCTTTTGAGAAGATTAATACATAATAATGATGCAAGCAATGCATGCAATTTTTGTTCCATGTTTAAAGTTGTTACATGCACTTCAACTTCTGATCCCTGTATTCTTTAACTCGTTAATTGGAATGAAGAGATTTCAATCTCATACCAGCCAATCATTGATATAACGCAGCAGACAATTGCTATTAATAAACACTAATAACCAATCCTGCTTACTACTCAACTTCAAATCCTTACTTTCATCATGCAAAAGATATTATTTGGACAAACAGACAAACGCGTCCTCGTAGAAGAACAAGTGCATAAAACCCATTTATTGTTTAATAATTTCAATGTATCATGTTTTTTATGTTTTACTGCGTCACATTATTTCATGAAGTCAACAGTTTCCTTAGTATTTTATGAACAGCGGAATTACGGCATGTTGCGTGTGTGTTGTCGTTAGTTCTTGTCCACAAAAAATAAATTAATAGACCAACCAAGGCGAATCTATAGTCCTAGCACGCATCATATTAAGTTCCTGTGGGAATTATGTAACTTAATCGCTTTCCTAAATAAAATGGTCGGACTATCAGAGGATGAGACACAACTCGGAGCAAAGAGTAAGGTCGCTCTGCTGGTATGTATGTGATGGCACCAGCTTTGGCTTAGTCGGTCAGTAGCGGAGGATGAAAATCCCCTTTGAAATGTGGTAACAGGTCCATTTTAACTCCTCCAAGTGAGCTCACAGAAGATATAGATTGAGTAGGGTCCAGCGCAACGAAACAAAATTAATTTTGTAGGCTTACCACCACCACCATCACTACTATCACCACTGCCAATACTCTGAGGACAAAACAAAAAATAAATGACCAGACTAGAGACCAAGGATTTGGATTGGAATGGGAATGGCAGTGGAAAAAAAATGGTGAATGGGCAAATATTATGATATCAAACAGGGCATAGAGCTCAGTCAGTAATGATGATATTGTTTTTATTACACCTTCGTCTTCTTTCCGAATCTGGAATGAGATGAGCCCCATACCATACTAGACCACACACAAACTACAGAGCTAACACGTAAAGTAAAAGGGAAAATTGGGGAGAGTATTTCTCTTTAAATGAATGAAATGAGCGCAATGGAACGGAATGAAATGGGGAAAAGCGTTTTTGATGCTCTAGTCCTTTCGCTCTCGGTGTGTGTCTGTGTGTGTGTGTCGCACTCTGCTCATCTTCATCTCTTGAAGTGGTGGAGGTAAAGCTATTTTTTGTCTCCCACCGGTTGTTATTTTTTATAGGATAAACACGTTCTTCCGAAGCGGGAATGGGACCGTTGAGACTAGTTTACTCTACCTAGCTCCACTAGTTCTCTGCTTTTTGAAGCAAGAGGGGATAATGGGATGTTATACCTGAGTTTGAGCTCCATGTGATACGAATTGTGAACAGTTTCCTTGTTTCCGTCCTCGGAGACAGTTTTTCAGAACTTGTTTTTCATACACAATTTCATTCCATCTTATTTATGCCTAAAGGAGTGGGAAGGGAAACTGTTGGAGAATTTAAGTCTACATGCACCATACTTATGACATCGCATGCAGAAGCGGTGTAAAAACTTTACAGACTAAAAATACCTGTTAGCCTTTTAGTCTTGTCTTGCTCTTTCGGTCATAGTCATGATTTATATTTTATTAAGCATTTTGCACGAATTTTGGAAGTGATGTAAACCGGAGGGTAGAAAGGAAGGTATTAAGTGAGAGAGACAAAAAGCGTTTTTTTTTCTTCTATGGACCAACCTGCACGAAATAGATATCTCAACGGTGGCCGTAGGATCCACGGCTGTTCCCGGCGTGAACTGGGCATTCATCTTGGATGTCAGTGATGACTCGTCTGGAAGGGAACTAAATGAAATAAACAAGTCGTCTCTTGCTTCTGTGAAGTCAGAGGAAGCAGTAGAAATAGTATTGCTATGCGAGTGTCCCCCATCCCATATTAATTATTGCTTATCATCATCATCATGATCATCATGTAAAAAAACAGGATGAACTTTATTTTATCGGGGATTTAAAGTGAGAGTTAGAATTTGAGTTGCATGAACTCATTTTGGAGAAAAGTAAAGTAAAGTCAAGCTAGTGATGTGATGTGATGCGACAAGGCATATTTAGCTTTGGTAAAAGGGAAAGTTTGGAAGCGTTGTTTGTTGCACCCCGAAGGATTAAGATCTGTGTTCACACTCTTTCACAGCTTTCCTTTTAGCTGGGGCAATAGGATCGCATTCACTTTCACTTTGCAGTTATTTTGTCAGCAAGAATGGAACGCGCACACACACGGAGAGAAAAAAGAGAACGGTGAATGAAAAGCTGAAGAGTTAATATTTGTTTTGTAGATGTCCGTCGTTTGGAAAAAAGATGTAACTCGAGTTGGTTGTTGGGTTTAGGAGTGAAAGGGTTCATGCTCTTGTTATGTTAGGTTCATGTTCCTCTTCTTCTGCTTCCACCACTACTACCACTACCACCAGCTTGTGATGATATATAGCTTTCAGGGAAAACTCGAGAATCGATGATATTTCATCCGCTTCTTTAAACAAACATGATGCCGATGATGCTGATGCTGATTCTATGTCGTTCTTTCACTCGACTTGAGCTTAGCTAGAGTCAAAACCGAAAGAAAAATGAACAGCATTCCTATTCAATTGAAGATGTGAACAATTCAATACTGAATGAATGAAGTCCTGGAAGTGTGGGAGTTTGAACTCCAGAATATTTTATAAGCTTTTTCGTCTTTTGTCTCGTTCAGTAAAGAAGAAATCTTTTCCACTTGCTGCCACTATTGCTACAATGTATGTTGACGTATGTATTTCTAGTACGTGGGAAAAGGCGACATTAGATAAATAATAGAATAAAAGGAGGTAAATACGCGTGGCGCGTGATACTGAAAGTGCAAATTGAATGAAATAGAAAAAAAAGGGCTATCGGGTCAGATCGAAAATTACTCCTAACTCAATTACGCTAACTTGTTCACTCCTCGCAATTGGAAGAAGAAAGAAGAAAAAAGATTGGACTTTTTTTGGGGATGGAGACACCTTTCCTGTCCAAAAACAAAAACTCCTTTTTTACACTTTCTTTTTTCTCACTTAATCAGTCAGTGGTCGTGTAACAGAGGTTCACCAAGCATGTGGTGGTCACCTTACTTGCTTGCCTCAGAAAATACTTTCAGATACTTTCTTCCTGTTCTGTTCAACTGTTCCCAGCCAATTCCTGCTGGAGGGAAGTTGATTCAATGAATGGGCCAAGAGAATGACGATGAGAAAATATAAAATACTTAAGTTAATCTTGCAACCCTGGAAGCATTTCAGGCATCTGTTGTTCTCGCCACTGTGGTACTAAAAGTATAGGAGTTGTAGTGATTACTCTTGTGGACGACTGTGGAGGAGGACAACAAAAGACTTGTTTTCGTTTTGACTCCAGCTCTGTCCTAGCTTTGCTCTGGCCTCCTTTTTGAGTCCTTTGCATAATATTTGGATTACGTGAGGTGAATCAAATATGACAGTTGTGTAGAGATGTGAAGCAGTGACGGGACAGGTTGCAGGTTCCGCTTGGATTCCTTTTCCAAAAAGCTTACTTTTTATCAAAAGAAAGACCAGTACAACTTGGAATAAAAAAGTCCAGAGAAAAAGTTTTATTTTTCTGTTTCACAATACTCCTTTTATTCTATCATTCCCGCTGGAAAGAAAGTTAGTGACCCAAAGTTCCCTTTCTAACCAAACTCAAAGCACTTGTTAAACTGGAGGACTAGTTTAACAAAACACGAGAGAGGATTTTCGACGAAAGCGAATGAAATAATATACAGTACCCATCACGTCGATTGTCATATTCACGTTTTAAAATGCAAAGGCAGTAGTGAGTAAAAATAATGAGAGGTATAGCATAAGGTGCGTAACGCTAATAAATGTTCTTTTCGCACCATCAGAAATTCAGAGTATTGCAGCGCTCTGTCATCAACTTCCATTCACTTTCTTTCGATTTTTCTCGTCCTCCTTCACGACACGACTCTTCGTTTCTTAACGATGACAATGACAACTCAAAAAGGACGTGGCTCCGTAGCCTCGCAGGAAGGAACGAACTGAGCTGGATGGGTCCAAAAATTGTAGTTGTGGATGAGGCCATGTGCATGAATTCCTTTCTGAATTTGAGTTTTGCTTCAAGCGCAATTGCAATGGCAAACCGAAAAAATCTTGATTTGGGATAGGCTCTAGTTTTGATTCTTGTGGGAGCTCGAATAGCTTTATTTTATGGATTAAATAAGTATGTCTTTCGAGAGCCGAGCCCTTTTTCCCTCGCATCAAACCAAGCTAGGAAAAGAATTCTAGACACACAGAAATCCCTGAATTCCTTTCTGTTCAATAAACACAAAGATTTCATCCAAACTCTGACGAGAAAATATGAAGATGAGCTGAAACTATTCAAGACCAAGAAACCAAGGGACTTTTTTCTCTGGATAAAAAATGTCAAATGTTTTTCTGATGCAGTTATGCTTTGTTGTGTTGTGTTATGTTTGGGATAGCCGATGATGATGATGATGTTTCTCGGAGACTAGACCGTGAAATGTTTGAACAAGATCGAAGAATATTTTCCCTTTTCCAGGAGAAAACGAAAACAACTTATTTTTCCAATTCATCAGTTTTCTCTGCTTTGTTCTGGAACTGGGATCACAATCATAACCAAAGATCCTGCGCAACCAGTTTAGCTTATTTTGCCATTGAAGAAATAGTCTAGTCTAAATCTTTAAGATCCTTGTTCACCGGCAGGGCTTCTTGGGAGACAAATGAATTGAAAAATTAAACCGCACTTTGGAATTTCGATTTGCCTTCAAGTCTGTTTCGTCGACGTTTTCTATCTCTGCATCGTATGGCTTTGACTTAAGCAGATTGGAATTAGTCACTCACTTCCTCTTGCACTAAGAACTTAAGACTCAAGTCAAGACTGAAGACTGAAATTCACAAAACAAAGTTTCAGTTTTTTTTTGCGAGAATGTGAACTACGAAAAAAAACAAGCGGATTCCGCCTTTTACTTTTTTGTTTTCACATCATTAGCTAAGTTAATATTTGTAACAAGTTGTTGCCAGCAAGCTCCAGATAGTCGAATTCTTCTTTTTTTTTATAGAAAACAGTTTTATTGAAAAAATGTTATCCACCAGTGTTTAACCGTTTTTTCTTTCGATTTTTGATATATTCCCTGTGCCTCTATTTTTACTTAATTTTCTGGATTCGCTTTTGTATGAACATGGAATTACGAAGTGAATAAGGGAGCCAAACTGTCTAGTCTAGTCTGCCTCCCATGCGAGCACATGAAAAATAGGAATCGGCCTGACTTGGGCTGGCCTGTTCCAGAAACTATTCCAATTCCATGGAACTATAAAGTTCTCTCATTCTCCCCAATAAACTCCGACGCTTCCCAATAGTTCTAGTTGTTTTCTGGTGGAACGGAAGTAGAGTGAAGGTAAACAGAAAAGACTTGGCTTGGCTTGGTTCCACTCTTCTAAATGCTACCACACGGCACTCGCACTCTCAAAACTCGAACACTTTTTCCAAGTTGAATATAAAGTATCGCATATGTCAATGGTGAAGAAGAGGAAGAAAACGACAGGGGAAAAACGTTTTTCTTCTGTTAGTCTCTGCTGGTCGGCAGATCAGATCCTATCGCCCTACTCGTCTACTCCAAACTGCGCTCTGGAACGAAATCCACTCTCACTCTTATTCCATCCATCCCCAACAACGGAAACTTGCACTCTTTTACCTCCATACCAATTCCAAGTTAAAAGAATTATGCCCCAGTCTTGGACTGAACGGGTTGATGGTTCGGTTGTGTGCTCCTTCCTCTCTACTTTTACTTTTCGCCATGAAGAAAACGCTGTTAACTTTTGTGTACACACCACTCACACATTTTTTTAGCTCAGCTCCTGAAGTATAGCTGAACAAGAAGGAAACACGAGGACATGAAAAGAAACAAAACCGAAAAAAATTGCAACAACTAAAACTTCATACCTTAAAGAATAAAAAAATTGTTGTAAGTTTTTTATGTACCTAATGCCATACACTCTGGCTCGAAAGATGATGAAGATGGAATATCACTTTTTTTACTGGAGGGGGAACAAGAGTTCCTCTGTTTGCATTATGGCTTTTCTTTTTTTAGTGCATCTTGCAAAAAAAGGAGAGAAAATCTGGTGGTGTATGCACTTTTGTTCGACTGTTTAAAAAAGAAAAAGCTTGTCTAATGCCATATTTATCCTTACTAAATGGAATATAATTTCTCTTAAAGCTTCTGCCTCTTCTACTTTTACGTCAACGTCAACAACAGAAAAGAGTCGGTTTCATTACTGCAGTTCCTTTGTTTTCCGTAATGCGCATAGAAAATGCTTGAAAAAATGAACTGTTCCAGTCCTACATACAAAAGAATGAGATAGCTTCGTTTTTTTAATTTCTTTCGGATTTTTAAAAGGAAGAATGATGCAGCCAAGCTTTTTGGAATTGAAGAATTAAGGCCGTAACATTTTTTCACTGCCTGGGATTAAGATTTGCTTCAAAATTGACAACCTTGTTTCAGCAGTGGACTGTAAAAAATAATCCGATCTAATGTGATGAGATGAGATGGTGTGGCGTGTCAGATCAAATCAAAAAGAGGAACCATGTTCAATGTGCGTATGAGCCCATACCAGCTTTTGCAATCAAATGATTGTAAACTATTTTCATTTTTCAGTCATTCAATGGAAAATTCGAAAAAACTGGTTCTGCACCAGTGGATTGAAAATGTTTGGATTTTAAGAAATGAGAAAATTGCAAAACAAGTCAACAGAGTGGTGGTTAGTTTTTGGGGTCTTGGGTGAAACGTTATGGATTTTTTTGTCCCAGTATACATTTAGCCCGGAATTAAGTGGTCTGTGGTCTTTGCGAAAACATTGCCTACAAAATTAATGACTTCTTATCAAAATGTCGATAACTTTATTTTTTGGATACTGATGCTTGGCTTGATTTAATACTTTTTAATCAACCACTGACTCATTATGACAAAATGTGGCAATGCAAATAAATCATATCAAAATCGTTGTTGCAACTCATACAAATCTCTTTTTGTTTCAAATTACATAAAACCGTTTGGGAAGCTCATTTACCACATATTTTAACGTACGTATCTATTTGTACACTGACCGCAATGTGCTATGACTGTAGGTTCTAGTATCGTTTTATATGAATTGCTGTACAAATCTATCTGCACAAAAAATCCTGACTAAATCTCCGTTGGACGTTTTACCGAATACCGTTTTTGTACACGCCACATTAAATCGCCAAAAGGATTTTAATCTACTTGAAGGCAGTTGGTCAAGTGAAAAATGAAATGAACCTTGAAGGAGAAAGTCCAATCTGGCCGGGTTTGTTCCAACTTCCCTTCAGAAACAAAAAAAAACTTGATACACCGGACCTGTTTGAATGACTAAAATTTAGTCCGTTAAAATCGCCACACTAAACTCTGTTTGAAAAGCGCGTGTTTTATCAATCCGTTAATAAAGTTCTACAGAACTACTGAACGAAATGCCCTTCAACAAGCAGATAATCACGAGTAAAAATATTATTGCATTATTCAAGCGAAAACCAATCCTTCATTGCTGATTTAAAATCCGTATTATACACTGACTGTATAGCTATAGCGTTGGTCTTTAATGTAGTAGATCGTATGAGGCCATGGGGAAAATAAGGTGGTCTGACCTCGGCTTCAGAGAGGATTAAGAATGATGATGAGAAAGAGAAAAGACGATCCCTTTGATTTAATAAGTTATTCTGAAAGGATTTCCCCGTAAAGAAATTAAGTCATATGTATGGGCATGGTTTGGTTGAGTGTGGACACGGGTTCTTTTCGTAATAATGATGATGGAAACTCACTCATATACTTTTCATGTAACTTCCGAAAAAGTGTGGTCATTAGTGCAACTGAACAGGACTGGACCGGAAGGAGGATGACTATTAGAGTAAAGGATTCAATTCATTACTTTGTAGAAACACGGCTTGTGTACAAAAGGGCTTGATGATGCGATTTGAGATTTGAAGTGAAGACAACAAAATTAATGCGCCTTCCCACTAACTTTTCTTCCCGAAAAAAGGATAAAAGTGGGCTACACATATTTTTTTATCGTAAGTTTGTTGTGTTGTGGGTCGTCGAGAGTCGTGAATCCTAACGAAATTTACGGCTTAAGTTGAGCCATAAAAATTCAACTTTCGAAAGCGCTTCCCCTTCCAACTTCAAACAGCAATAAATGTGACCCGACTTGTTTACCATGGTAGAGTGGTGTGGCGAGGGATGGAGAAACAGGATTTTTTTAGAAAAGGCCAATACTGTAGAATACTTTAGCATCAATTTTTTTAAAAAAAGCTATCAGATCCTGTTTTTTTGGCTTTCACTAGATAATATTTTTTTATGGAAGGATTTTCAAAAACAACATCATAATCCGGAGAACAAAAGCATTAAATTAAAAGGGTGAAAAGTGCTGAAATGTAGGAAGTAAATGGATCCTTTCCCAAAGCACAACTGTCAATATCTATTTTCATGCATAATTTAATATGTTACGAAACAATGCATGTTTGGACATTTCCCTGTTAAATTGAATAACATTTCGTGTTTATGTCAAGTTATCTATAAATGTCCTATTTTGGCTTATGCATATTTATGCAAATGTACGCCCGTTCACTAATCAATGCATACATTTCGACTGAAATTGCTGGTGTGTTGTAGGTCATAATAAAGTACAACCCGGCCCAATCCATCCTAGATTAAAGATTGATTAGCTTTTTGAGATACTACTAATATGATATGAGCATTTTGAATACTTGATTCGCTCGTTCCATCTTTTATTACAATTTTGAGGTAAAAAAAGTATTTAAAACTAAAAATTGAAGTCATTCAATCTGTGTTGAATAATTTCAATCCAATTATTGCATCATAAATTTATCTGATTCAGATTTGAAGTGTTTTCAAACTCGGTCAAGGACTATTTTAGTTCAGCTTTTTCCTGTTTTGAAATACATTCCGATAAAGCATAATTTAGTCACACCTCTGACTTGCAACTAAATCTAAACCCCGAAGTTATTCGGTGTAAAATATCGGATCAAATACCTCCGGTATGGAAATAATATGATGGCATTACTCGAACATGGATGGAACGCTCCATATAATAAGAGTTAGTCGCTAGTTCCGTAGAACACCTGCTTGGAGGTGCTCCACGAAATCTTTTAGTTTTCATTAAATCATTCCCTCGAAAACGTCAATCTCCATTTAGCTTTATTTGCAGCCCCAAGTAAAGCACTTCAGAATTTCATGACTTCGAAGAAAGCTTGTAATCAACCCAAGCTTGATTGTTTGCTTTTCTCATGGCTTAGGGACAAGGGATTTACTAAATGTGTTAAGGATGGGATGAAGATTTGTTTTCGTAAATTCGACTTTCTAATCATATTTGCTCACAATTTCCAATTCAATACGCAAAATAATTACATTTTAAAGACTGCGAGCGAAAAGACAAACAAGTCTAACTGCTCCAGCTTTGTTCCCAAGCATCTCTTCAACCACTGAATTCTAATCATCGCCTCCAACAATTTCCTGTCGTGTCAAATGAAAGATATTGGAACTGAAATGTTTATTTCTTCACCTATGCTGTGTGCAATTGTTTCAAGCCCATTCCATGTCGATATTTTCTTTGGAAGATAAACAGAAAAAGAAAAACACAACAGCACGATTTCCCATCATTATTATTTCAATCACGGAACTGGAAATAAGAGAAAGTAAGAGTGAGAGTAGCATGTATTCTTTAATTTTCTTTTCTTTTTTCCTCCAACGGAAGCACTTGTGCCGTACAGTCAGCAATATTGCGAAATGAATGACATTCCTGGGATGCCCTAATACCTCAGCTTAAGGTTGGCAAATGAACGACAAAAAGGCTAAAGTTTCATTTCATGTGAACGAAAACAACATTAGCATGGCAAAAAAATATATTACTTTGATTTTCAAGTGGAAAACACTTTTCTCGGAAAATTAAAGCTTCCATCTGCTCAATTCTTTCTTCATGCTTGGCATAGTCCCCGGGAGCGGTATTTTGGGTCTCATCGTCATTCGGTCCCACCTCCCCAATTCTCCCAAACTTTTGACGGAAATCCAAGCGGCAAAAGGCAGATAGGTAAAGTGAAGTGGCAGTATCAATTTATTATTGGCCTTAATCTGTATCAGCAATAGCTAAATATAAGTGTGCTTATGCGCTGCTTTCACGATGCCATCGGCTTCAGGTATACTAGAATGGATGATAATGATGGGACCTATTTTGTTCTCGCGACGTCTACGACTCGTAATAAAATTCGTGGAATGCATAAAAACAAGCTCTGTGATATGCTCCAGGCAAAGGCCTAAGCACTGCTGCAAAACATATTTTTCGAAAAAAAAGTAATAATGCCTACCTGTCCGTACATATTTGAGTATTTTCATTGTCACATGCGTACCTAAAATGAGTAGCGGAGAACCTTTCATATAAAAATTTGGGTAAATGACAATCACATGATGGAAGAGAAACATGAGACTTTCGTAATTATAGTGGTAGTAGTAGTAGTTATAATGACGATGACGATAAGTCTTCATCTTGTCAGAGTGAAGCATGTAAAACGACTTAGGATGAAGCGGAGTGTGTAACGTACATCTTTATTACGATTACTATTACCCACACTTTTGTTCTTTTTTTCTGCGCTATTCATCTTGATTCCACTTGTCCTGGAAAAAATAGCGCAATTTTTTATTTTGGCGGAGGAGGTGCCGGTGCTCATCTGCTACTGCCTCTTCCATTTTATCCAGTCTCTTGGGGCAAGTTATACAGGTTTTTGAAAATGGAATGTTCTTCCTCTCTCTGTAACAGGCATAGATGTACATGAGTTGAAGCCGAAGGTAAGCGTGAAATATAGTTTTTTTCTCAGACAGTTGTCATGATGGAGAAGCGGATGTGCGAAGAGTTTGAAGTTGGAGTTCTTGTTTTTTCCTTCAAAAAATTATTTTTTAAGAGGAAACGCATGTTCCTGTCGATTTCACATCTTATTTAGCCTCGTCATGAATAAAAATACAACGCATTAACGTAGCGTATCCCCACGTCACGTCAGGGGTGTTGAAATGCATGAAGATGAACCCATCGAGAAAGCATCCTCCACCAAAAATGAATTGTTTGAGTGATATAATCACAAAGGAAGTCAAAAAGAAATGAGCTCAAGTTCTCATTAATTTTGAGATCCTCAAGAGAGATATTTTTCCCAATACCGAGAAACGAGAGGTATTAAAAAATCTAACCACAAAAGGAAATGACAATTCTTTACTGGCACCATATTCCCTTTCGTCTGTGTGTGCCTAAATGCAAATACTGATGAGATGAAGAGGATGGGATGAATAAAACGATTCCTAATTGAACATCCCATTTGATTTTTCCTTGTCATCTCCATCACGTCAAGCGTCGACGTTTTGAACAAGGGAATAAATAAATTTTTTGGGGGAACGTGAAAAGACTTTTATTCCATTCAATTGTGCACACTTCGAAAAAATATACTATTCATTAGGCTGAGGCTGATTGAACGTCTTTTTCTTCACAATCTTCCAGTACAGATCTTGTCCCGTTATCCCTTTTCACTCACATCACTTCATCAAATTACATATTCGGGCTTCAGTAAAACTTACAATTTTTTTCAAAGCCTGACTTTGTAATCATCTCATCATCTGGCCCTTTTCTTTTTTATGGAAAGTTTCTTTTTATTCCCTCTCTATTTATTTATGATAATGGACTTCGGCCAGACCACACAGTTTCACTTCATTTCAAAATTTAGTGTATTGATGCATACATTCCTTGCCTTCTCTATCTGCATAACGAAATCATAAATTCAGGATGACGCTGGAAGCAAAAAAGTCATCCCACCATCGTCATCATTTCGCTCGTTGTCGTTGCTCATCTGGTTTCCCAGAAAGGGCTTTTGAAAAACGAATTTTAGAATAATTTTTTTACCCTTTTTCCTCTGAAAGTTCCGTAAGAAAAAAATGATCCTTTTTCTAACACAGAAAGCGTCGTTTTTTTCCTTTTTACATTTTACATCCCTTCATAAGCGAATTATCATGTTTACTTCAGATCTATGGAATACTACGACCCTGACTTTCCTTTGCCTGAGGGCGACAAACTCAACTGAACCATGATGACAGAATCCTTTTTTTTTTCTTTTTCCTTCCTCGTCTGGAACCAACTCCAACAAACAGAAATGCAGAATTCTACTACTCTACACTACAGTACTCAAAAATGAGAGCTAACCACTTTCCGCTTTTTTTTGCAATGAAGATTTTCTGGAAGATGATATGAAATTAAATTAAGCTCATTTTTTATTTACTCTTACGTTTCATGATTGCGACTATGTATGCGACTATCTTGCGACGATTATTGCTGTCATTATGACATCGTAAAAGTCATGATAATGGAAGATGCGCCAAAAAAACATGTTAAAGAATGGGGTATTTTTTTTAAAGGTTCACACTTGTTATTTTTACAGTATTAATATTTTTGTGTCTCTACTCAAAGTAAAATTTTTGTTATGGATAAGGTGCATTAGAATCTTATGTTTGCACGTACCTATCTAAATCAAGTTCGTATCTGGGACTATTCGGTGCAAAGAGCAAGCGTGAGTTTTCTTAATAAATATGTTTAGTTTAAAAAACTGAATTTATAACGTTATTTGTTGAGCAGTCGTACTTACAAGACATTTCGAAAATCTTTCCGTATGTTCAGTCATTGTGAGTCACAATTTGACTTTTGGAAAAATTAATATTGCAGGTGTAAAAGCCACTCTGAACAGGACTCAATTTTTTTCGTAACAAATACGTCGGTAAAACATTTTATGTAAATAAAAGGCATACAACAAACAATTTTTGGGTGGATTTTCTTTTCAATGTGTAGACAAAAATAGGTCGTTATTCTCATTTCTTTCCAGAACATCAACATGCATAATAATAATAGTAGCTCTACGCTCACTCCAGCGAAGTAAAAAAAATGGCTCATTGTTAGCCCTGGAATGGACAGGACAAAGCAGTAGAATGGCATGACATGACACGATGATGATGACAGTTGTTCCCAATGCTGATGGTGATGATCATCATGATGATGATTACTAAGAAAACGACCCTGAAATCTTCTCGGCATTTGAATTTTCCTCTTTTTTAAGCCCTTTCAGAGAAAATTGGAGTTCTTCCGCTCGGCAATTCATGTCTGTCAGTTAGCAAGCAGCTTACAAACATTTTCTTATATTAAAATGAATCTTCTGAAGTGGATTACTTTTCTCTGGAATTACTACACTTTTTTTAATTCCTTTCTATTTGCTTTCTCATTTCAAAAAAATACTAATGGCTTTGTTTGTGGCGCTACCCTCTTTCTCTATTTCCTCACCTTTTTTAAAATGATTTTCTCTGGAAAAAAACTGCATGGACTTTGACTCACAGTTTCGACTTACTTACTTGCATTGCAAGTTGTGAATTAACGCCTGCTTCTCTGTTTTAAAAAAAATCACTTTGAAAATGAATTCTTAACGAGCGCCTAATATACCACGACTCAAACTGCCTTATGTCATGACCTCACTTCGACGAAAATCCTTCTTTTTGGATGAGAAAGCTCATTGAAAAAGTCTTTAGTTTACCTAAAAATTATCTATCGTTTTTAGATTTTAGCAACAACAGCAACACGGCGTACTTTAAAAACCTGAGCACGTAAGAGCATATCTTGTGAATTCCTATTTACTCAAGAAACAGACCGATGCAAGGTTCTCCTTTATTACCGTATCGTATCAATACAGACAATTCGAACTGATCCCATGTTATTCCTATTCCCTGAGCATCTTTATCTTCTTAAGATTATTTTGCGATTGTACTCAAGCCTTTCAAGACCATTTTTTGAGGCATCATCATCAAAAAAGGAGCAATTTTTATTATTTTAGTCAGGGAAAATGCTGAGGGAAAAAGTGTGAGGTACGATGAATACGAATACATTCTCGGTTTTTATCAGCTATTCCAAAGACTGAATGAGTGAATACAAGAGGAATAGATATGACGTGAGGTTTACTGGATAAAGATATGATCCTGACGATTACGTCCTTCTCATCTCAAGGTAAAAGCAAGAGAATTTTTTTATCGATATTGAATCACATTTGAAGAAAAGAGAAGAGGGAGGAAATGAAATCAAATAGGCTTCTTAAAGGCAATTCGACAGGAATAAATAGGAAATGTGTATGCCTCACCTTCACTCAACCACCGAAGAAATAAGTAACAAGGGATTTTTGTTGGATCATCATGATCATGCAATGTAGCATATTATCTTTTAAGAAAACCGTTTGCTCTTATGCAACTCTTTGCTGCATTCTGCGTAGAGAGTAGCGAAGAGCTATTTCGTCTTGAAGTATTTGTGGAGGATCGACTATCGACATGCTTGGATTTACTCAATCCTCTGAGGACTACTACTGACTGGAATAAGTCATTGAGGGTAAAGTGGGATTTTGTATTTGTGTGGGATGTGATGATGCTATGTTGTTGGGTATGGAATCTCCAAAGAAAATGTTTCATTTTACCTCAAGAGCATCCTTCCAAACGTAAAGTAAATGTTTTTCACGATCTGCCTCATCATGATCATGATCAAAACCAATTTCTGAAGTATCTAACAGGAACACAATTGGATTTCAAATTGAAACTTATCGACGTTTTTTCCCACAGTCGTGGATATGAAATGATGATGGAAGCATTATTGCTTTTAGTTCTAAAGTCAAACTTGTGTTCACTAAACAAAAAACAAAGCTGAAATACCAAACATTCCTCTATATTGAAACAATATTACACTCTGCTGGATTTTTAATATGCTCAAAACTGTCACTTCAACATTTTTGCCCACTTCACGCTAGCGCGTGCATTTTCTTCACGAAAGCGGGCCAGAGAAAAACAGTGGAAATGTCGTTGTAATGTACTCATGTAATTCAATATTGTGCAGTGGGAAAAGGGATTACATATTTAGCTAAAAACAGCTATAGGCAATCTCCTGAATATACATAAAGTGATGGAAAATGACAACTTCAAATATTTATTGTGTTCCTAAACTTAGCATCAGCCAAAGAAAAACGACAATAGGATTCCTTTCTTGAAAAAAAAACATGTACACGAAATACCAAAGAAAATATTTGAGTTGATTCTCAAAAGAGCTAATGCAGTGGCTATAATAATAATGCACAAGAGATGTACCAAAGGTGCAATAGTGTTGGCTATTAACACTTAGAATATTGTGAGTCGAAATCAAAACTATTTCTTCAAAATATAGTTCAATGCTAATACTACCTGTCGTAGGTTGGTATGATTTGTATCAGCATTTAATTGAAGCAATCCAATCGACGCAGATCTATTTTGTGCATAGACAGAGTTAGTGCATTGTTAACGTTGTTTAACGTAAGGGGTGAACTGGCTTTTACTTTTACACGTCGATCACTTTCTTTGTGAATCGAAGGAATTTCAATGCAATTCCACTCCTCTACTCATCCACAGAAAGCTAGTGATGAGGCAAACCCAACAAACACTGGAATAGGGGTAACATGATTATATGATTATACTATTCCAAAACCTCACACAAGAAAAGTGAAAATCGAATATTGCATAAAGAAAGCAAAATAACTACATTTACAAAAACAACTTTCTCCTCCTCCCTAGTCTTCAAGATAATGTTGTTCTCTCTTGTTTGTTCTGTTCTCTTTCCCAAAAGGAACAAAAAAATACCCTGTACTTTAGCTCCATAATAATATTAAAAATTCAATAGGCACTACACATGAAGTGAAGTAGTAACGAGTCAATTGCATTCATTCTCATCGTCATCGACGCTCATCGCTTCGTAGCTCAGCTCCAATCCAATAATAAATGGAGGACATGCGATAGAAACGAAAATATTTCCTTTTTATTTCTATTTTTATGGACTCATACTCGTGCCGTCTTCGAGTTGGAGAACATGGACTATCCTAAATACCTTCCTGCTACTTTGTTCCATAAAAAACACTCGTCTTAATAAAAAGAGCCTTTTATAGCCTGATACTGTTGCTTTGCACATAAAACTGCATTAGCGCTTTCATTCTTGGGGAAAGTTTGCATAAAAAAGATGGCTTTTCCCACGTCATTAGAATCGACTGAGAATGAAAGCTTCGAATCAATTTTTTATCTGGGATTCGTATCTCGATTATGTTAAGCATGATTTTGATTTGATTACAAAAGTTTTGTTCCCATTTTCTATTTATCATTATCTTATAAGTAGTGTGCAGAGTTAAGCCAAGTCAACTCCGGGAAAATTATAAGTGCTCTGATTATTCCCCCATCAATCTTCATCAAATTCTTTTAAAATGATAATGTAAGACTGTATTTATCCTAGTGGGAAATAATTATTATTTCAGTTTCTTTTTTTCCCTCTCATGAGCTATTTATGGGATTGAGGCACGCACGCACATGAACGTACGTGTATGGATGGGCTGGAGTAGCTTTTTCTGGATTTACTGCATGTTCTTTCACCCATCCGTACTTGTATTTCTCTCTTTCGATTAGAAAATGTATTATTGTGTACTGTGCACAACGGTCCTACAATGTACGCTCCAAATAATCCATTTTCCATTCCATAATTCCTCACAAGTGTTCTTCATCATCATCATAGCTTTGCAATTTTCCCAATTAAAGCACAAAAGCATTTTTTTTATTCAAGTATCATACAAAGTACATGCTCTTAGGTTTACACTTAATATTTTTATGGTGGTGTCTGGTCTGGTCTTGTCTAGCCTGGGTTTGGCCTGGTCTTATGCAATCAAAAAATGTGTTTACTTAGCGGAATTCATTAAAAAGTTTAGGATGGAAATACGGTACCAAATGGATAATCATTTTTTATGTTATGAAATTCCAGTTTCTAAATTGTTTGTCCGTTCAGAATGAGTTGAACAAAAAAAAACTCCCAGGAAATACATAAGATAATTGTAATGATGATTGAAATAGGTAAGCATATGAAGAACGCATCCATTTGCTAATTCCACCCTAACTTTCCTCCACTTCCTTCTCTAGCCGTGCGAGTTCAATCGGAAAATGTATTTGATGAGTGGAAAGAGTGAAGGGTACACTTGAAAAAATAAATGCTTTCGCCATCCTCATTTAAGCAATTTCGCCATCATCGTCGGAAGTAAAGTCCATTGTGTTATTGATGATGGAGGAAAAAAGTAATCCAATTCACTCCAATTATGGATTCTACGAATAAACGCACCTACTGTAAGGAATGGGGATTGAGTGATAAACCTGTTTTCACGTTTGACGTTCGGTTCCGACAGTTGATGGAATGAATGTTTGAGAATGACCACCTATTAAACATCTCTTGTGAGTCTGGTCTAATTCATACACGCATGTTATTGTGCAAGAAGCGAGAGTCCTTTCCAATAGATTGAACTAGGTTTGCACACACTTCATTCCAGTTTGACATGCACAAATAATGTGGAATGGTTTTTGGAAAGGAGGAAATGAATGGGAAACTGACTTTAACTAGCAAATCCATGACTTGATTCCATTTTGGATTAACAATAGTAAAGTAGTCGTAATAATGATGGCAATTGTTTACTGAAAACTCAACTAATTGATAGCCTTGCTTACTTAGGTCAGGTAAGTAACGAGGAAATTGCTTTCTCCAGAAGTAAGGAGGGGAAAAGGGAAACCTGTTAACTGACAATCACGCAATGAGACAACGACTGGTTTTCAAATGTATTCCCATACTATCCAGATCATGCTTTCTTTATATCCACTTAATTGGCAGAACAAATTGAGCGACCAGAGACCTCTTTGTTTGCTGATGTTTCGCTTTAATTGACTGACTTGGACCGGACATGACGTCAAATTTAATTTTACCCGGATTAAATAGTGGAATTCTTTAACCAGCTCTTAATTTTTCCCGGTGGATAAAAACGAATCAACGAAATCGATGTAATTGGCAACTCAATTCGATTTATCGGATGAAATGTATACAACATGAAATTATTAGGTACTGTTTAATCCAAATAATTCTGATTTCAATCTGATTTGGTATCAAAAACACAAAAAGCAATTTTGATCTTTGCATTTGCCATAAAACAACGTGTGACAAAAAGGAAGGCCAAACTATAAACGGAATAGAAATCCATACTGCCATTTACATTTTATTTTCATTTCCGAAGTGCATACTTCATTTCTCTTTTCATTTTCTCTTTTTATGCGTTGCATGCAATTTAATAAAAAACAAAAGCAATATGGATTTCCCACCTACCATTTTTGTGCAACAGCAGAGTGAAACGGTAGCATTACTTTAATATTCTTCTTTTTTCCATCGGTGTTTTCTTTTCACAGTTGACCTGTTTTTATTTGCAATTTCACACTCCCATTTCTTTTTGTCCTAGTCTTGGGCTTTTGTAATGGAACGTTTTTGTTTTTTCGAGACTCACAGCTGGAGCAATTTCTCCCATTCCACGATTCACAAAAAAGGCAAAAATATTAAATGGGAAAATGGCAGGGACAAGTTACCGGATCCCCCTATGGCGATATTATCATTTTTTTCTGGAGGAGAAGAAATAGCAGAAGAATGTCTCATGTTGCTTAGTCAAGTTGTTCCTTGTAACCGTAAAACTCTAAAACGTAGCATATTTTTTATGACCGTTTCCCCTTCTGGTCGTCTCCTTTGGAGTTTAGTGAGGGCGAGGTAATTTAATGCAAAGTTCTGCTTTCCGGTCGGCGGCAGTGGCTTCGCGTGGTTATGGTTTTGTTTACTTACTTGTTTTTACAAGGCCACAGGTTGGACGGTTGGAGTGTCTGCAGGAAAAACGTTTATCATTTCTTCTAGAAGGGAATTAACTTTAATATTTTTCTTCTTTTTCATTTTACATATTAATTGCTCTCATTTTATAGCGTTTCCAATGTCTTCCGGTCATATACTTAACTTTCGTTGGGGCGACGTGAAACAAATGTGCTCCAGCAGACCGTGTAAATATTTTTCTCTGCATGAGACTAATTTTAAGGTAACGAGATGTGTTACTGGAACTAGAACGCTGTTTCTTTTACGAAAATTAGTTTTCAACGTTTTAAAAAGTACATTTGCAAACTCTACTAATGTGACAAAGGAATTTCTCTTTGACAGGTTGAGTGTGACTTGTGACATGAATACGAAAATATCTGCCATGAATTACACAGGAAGTTTCTTTGAAGTTACCTATTCTCTGTAAAAATGCGCAATGTAAAAAAGTGTCACCTTCAAAACGATTCAGAAGATGGAAAAATAATTAAAACATGCTCAAAAATTAATCCCAATGGGACAGAGGTAAGGGCTTATTAAGCCAAAAGGATATTAACAAAAAAAATTGTGTCCTCTTGACTTTGTAGACATTTCATTTATGTAGTTTTTTTATTTAGGCATTGCAATTTTTTCACTAAATAATCTTTATGCCTCCTAAAATAAATATTACCACACCTACACGACTCTATTTCAGCAAGTTATTTATTTATGACTTCACTTACGATTGTAATCAAAATCGAAAAGTGTAGGATGGAGAATCGAGTGATCGGCCCAATACGACCATTTCATACAAAGTTTGGCAGAAGAGGAATAAGTATGTTGATGTCAGTTATTTTAAAAATTCAATCGTCCTTACCTTTCATTATTTTGAACACTTCGATGAGATGAGTCAGAAAAGAATTAAAATAGTCATGAGCTTGGTTTGTTGGCTTGAATTGAACTAAAAGCTCAAGTCAAGCTGGTAGAAATGGCCCAGACTTCTCCCATCAAAACGAATCTGTTTAAATTTTTATTCGCACACGTACGTACAGAGAGGGACCTCCTACATACATTCTTTATTACACTTTTTGGTGGAAGAGACAAAAGCACTATCAAAATTTAAATAGGCTCTTCACGCTCCATTCCTCTGGGGAAGGACAAAAGTTGAAAACCAAGTTTGGCATTTTTAAGGAAAAAAGGTGAGCAATTTAAAAGTTCAGTAGTAAAAGAAGAGTAGTTGTTCCTGTGAGTGAGGGTTTCCAGAATTGTATCATCTCGTTCTTTGTGGTGTCTTGTCCAGTTAAAGCTGATGGTCCTGAAAATTTCGATGAGATACTTCCATGAAATGTTTGAGTTTTTTTTTCAAGATTCCATTAGTTGGAAAGAAATGTATTGACTTTGGCAGTTTTGCTTTTGCTTGTCCTTCTTAGTTTTTGTTATGCCGAATCGTTTGATATTAAGACTGAGTAGGAAACGTAAAAGGAGGAAACCTAAAAAAACATCATAAGAGCTTTTAAATAAATTCTCTCATTGCCCCAAAAACATTTAAGAACCAAAGGATGCCTGAGTTGGGCGGATAGAAGTGCTAAAAGAATAAATGATTATTAAAGTAAAATTTACCTCTACAATTAACGATTTAAGAGAACGAATGTAAAGATATTTTCAATAGTTCTTTTAAAATTCGTCATTCTAATATTGTAGCAAGCCAATAAAAGCATATAAATCATTTTTAATTGCATTAAAGAGGATGACATAATAAAACTACGGATAATAAATATATTCATATTTCAATAAAGTCAAAATTGAGTAGTTTACTGCGTATTCTCTACTTATTTTGGGAAATGAGGGCAAAATTAGAGCATAAAAAAGTAAAAATGAGGAAGCGATTGGAATTAGGTTGGGTGAGCAAGCATCAGCATCCTTACAGGCGATGTAAAAATGGATGTTAGCGTGGGAAGGGAATTTGTTCTGTTGTGATCTGTACAGATTACGTTGTCGTAGACGTAGTCGTAATATGTGCCTCAACGAAAACAAATTTGAATTGAAGCAGTAATGTACTAGCCGAACTAAAGATCCCTATAAAAATTATTAGTTGTTTAACAAATCACCAATAAAGTTTTTTGGCAAGCAAAATAGCAACGCAGCCGTTGAATAAGGTGGAAGCAGTGTAGGTTGAAAGATTATGATTGGTTTAATATTTCATCGCCTCAGCTTGACATAATAGCTCACTTCCATTATTGCATGATAATTAATACAATTTTTCATCATTTTTGCGAGATTTGGCGAATGCGGGCAAAAGCCCACATAAACTTTCTGAACGTAAAAGTGATGAGGTGCATCATTGCCTGTCACTATAATGATTCAGAAAGGATGGGATGTGCGTGACAAGATACAAAAATGTGTCATAGCGTAACCTATAATAAAATCTCTTGGGACAAGACAAAGTGGGATTTTTTAGAATGGAATGGCCGACACAAAGTTAATTATTGAGTAGCATTTTTGTTTGTTTACATGAAATTTTGTCACTTTCGTTGAGATTCGAAATGAAGCTACACAGAGAGTATGTTTTGTGCTAATTACAAAGCAGGTGCTCAAATTAGTTCTGATTCTCAATGAATGAAAAATGAAACAAAGCACTCGGAAATGTACACAAGATCAAAAGAATAAGCAATGAGTATGGGAGTATGGGAATTCCATACATATAGAAAGACGGCTTTATTCACGGAAACTAAAAGTGCATTTTTTGTGCGAAAATAAATAAAAAAATTGTTTTTAGGTACGTAAGTAAAGATATCCCGAGATTATGCTCGATAACCTTACAATAAACATAACATGTAAGATAGGATTCACTTTTTGGGAAGCAAATTCTATCATAGGCCAATTTCATTAACTTATGGGAACATAGATAAAATCCTGACAAGTGAATTAAATCACCTCGATCCTGCTTGGGAGTCCCAAGACTAATTGAAAGGCATTCTTGCTGCTTAAAATTAGTCTGCCGTGGTGCATCATGTCTGATGAGGTCTAGAAATCTGATAATGCAAGTGAATTTGAATGTTATTCAACTTTTGCAAATATGCAACTCAACTGCATTTTTTGGCTCCTTCATAATTGACCTTTTAAAGTCAGTGTCAGAAATTAAAAAGACATTCATATAAAAAGGATCCAACATTGGCTTACAAAGAGGTCACTGCATAAGTCAGGGTAGTGAATCAGTAATTAAAATTTTCATTTATAAAAAAGGCAAATATTTTTGTTTGTCATTTTATTTGCATACGTAACGTATCCATAAGCTCATTATTTACACGAGTCAAGTCCTTGAAAATTACCAAAAATTAAATGTCCTTTTTGTGTGACTGTGACACAGAAAAAATGTGCATCGATCATAGTTAACGATTACGCAGAAAAACAGTAAAACAGTAATACTAACAGTTACATCCGTCATTCCAAGGCTTGCAGAGTTACATTTATGCATGAGACATTTTTTAAAATTAATAATTGCTACGTTCATCTCACCTTTCAGCATAAGTAACTACGTTTTACTACACTTACGCACGTAGGCATTAACAAACTCCGATAAATATGTATAGCGTGCTTTACCCAGTACTGGACAATGGAATTTTTACGCAAAAATGAAGTAAACGACCTTGTCCAGGAGTTCTTACGGCTATAGAGTATCAGAGTATCATATTTGGGCATGGAAGAAGTGCCAATTAATTTTTTGGACTTCGCTAACCTAAGTCTGGCACACGAGATGAATGTTATGGATATGACACGGATGACAGCGTAACCGGATGAACGACATCCATCAAAACAAAAATATGTATTTGAATGAAATGCGTTGCACAGTGGTTGCACGTTGACATGAGCATCCATCATCACTATCGTATCGCACCACACCAAGAACAATTATCTACGATTCGGTTATCCTTGTGGATTCCCAAACACCACTATCAAAAAGGATAATTATTACTCATCGAAAAGCACTTTAGCATGCTGCAGGTGGATTCAGCGAACCCCATCATATCATCATTGTTCGAGTTTAAGCTGCAAATCAACTTCAAATCACTTCAAATAGGTAGCGATGCAAACAAAGGCCGTTGTACAATAATGCCTTGCTTCACGGTTTAGTCAGTGTGGTTTAAAATCAGGTAAATTCCAATTGCTCATGAAATTAAGTCAGTTTCCCAACGTATATGTTTTAGAAAGAATCCGGAATAAAATATTTTGTTTTAAAGTAGAATTAATTACCTACGCAGATCACTAAAAATGATGATACTGAAGCTTTTAATATGTATGTAAATTCTGTAAATCTATTTTTACGCTTACTTTAGTAAATGTTTCATTGTCTCAACAGCTTAAGTAGAGTCAGAAGCAATCCTTTCACTTTCAACAATGAAAACCCAGGGACGAACATGGTAGATAATTTGTGTGGTTGTGGTAAAAATCTACCTAAATCAAATAAAAAGGACCACATTAATGCTTCGAGCCAAAAATAAAAATGTATCCACCTATGCAAGTTTGTAGGTAGCCCTCAAAACACATTGTTTTCCAAATACAGCGTTGTCGTGTCACGTCACGTCCCTACTCTACTACCATTATTATATAACCTCACAGAACGCTTGTGTTTATATTCTGAAGTCAGGATAACATGTAATGAAATGCGTGAATAGATTATGTATGGCCAAGATCTGCGCGACCAGACCAACGCGATCTATTTCAACAATGATCAATGATCATAAAGTGTTGTAATGATATGGTTTGCTAGACTCTGTTAAAAAAATTGATTGCGTATTTTAACACTCATGATGATCAGACCAGAAAATTAACTCTAATTCAATTGAATTTGAGACCTCTTTTGTTTCCAAAAATGACCACTGCCCTGAACTGTAATGATCATGTATGTAGATGTGACAATAGAGATTTGGATTGTGGTTGTCCCCGTCCCTGGCATCGACCAGGAATTACCAAACTGACGCTGAGTCAAGGTATCACATCTCTGTCAATCTCTCATTCACACTCATCCCAAAAATTAATTCGATTGTCCATGGAAAACACAGAAAAAAGGTTGATGAAATAGCAATCAGCATGAGCCCCTCGAATATCTTCGTAAAGTGAAGTTCATTTAACTAGAAGCGGTCCACTTGACTGGTCGACATATTACATTAGTATCACACTTTACCAGACCTAGGATAAAATACTGTAAGGGTACCACAGCATCCACCACAGGTTATCATCAGGGTTCCTCGTAAAAAATATATCTTGGAATTCCCAACAGTTTTTGCGATTGCGATACTGTTGCAATGCAATGCAACTCTTTACAGTTCATTGGATTCTCAAGAAGTGAAGGCGATCAGTACAGTACGTGTAAGAGTTAATCGTGTCTTGTGTCCTCCTGACTTGGTATAACCCTCTTGGGATTTTCTTGAACAGAAAACCTTCAGAATATCCAGAAAGGAACTGCACTGCAGTTCAAGAAGAAGTGCATAAAGTAAACAATAACTCAACCTCATCTCGTGAACTCTTTTTCATTAGCTTAAAAATTCCCAAGATCAAGTTGAAGAAGCATAAACAATTTTTTCTTAGGAACTCATCTCATCTCTTGTGAGGCATTTGTTGTGTACCTATGTCTGCACGTACCGTATTTTTCACGTAGGTATGCGAACAAAGACGTAAGACTCTGAAGTATATATAGTGATTGTCTCGACGCAAGAGGCATATCAGTTTTGTATGCGAACATTACCAGTAAACATAATCAATTTTTTTGTCGGTCTCTTCCTTCTTGGATCATGCGTGCATTTTAGTTGGATTTGAAATTAGCGTGAAAAAAATGAAAATACTAGTGTTATCTTTGGCAGTTTTTCTGCCTTCCTACGTTTATCCCCTCAAGTTTCCTGAGAGCGCATCTTCCGACCCCATTGCTAGTGCCTCAACCCCTGTGGAACAAGGTTCCAGAGATGCGACTCGCGTCATTGAAGAAATTCTTAATGCAGCCAGAACTGGAAGACACGTCGGTGTTTCACTTGGAAACACTGATTTGGATCAATTAGCAAGTGACCCGGAGTTGAAGAAGACACTGGAAAGATCGATTCCGGATTCGAGTCAACCCACGGGGGAAGTCCAGGGGAGGAATTATGTTGCTAGTAAACTGTGCTCGCTCGGCTTGGCCAAGTGCGGAGAACAGAGAAATTATGGGCATGGAGGAGGATTGAGCGCCATCAGGGACGTCACTCTGGTGCAGCCTGTAGCATTGAAGCCAGTTGGGCACCCTATTGCTGCTGTCCCATTAAGAGGGGACCGGCCATTCTCCTCAATCGGAGGACAGAAGAGTTATGACTCATATTCATACCCCTCAGATCAAGCTCAAGGAGGAATCATTCGACCTGGTGGAAGAAATCAAGGGTGTACTTGTGTTCCAGTGAATCAGTGTAACTCTTATGATATCGTGAGTGGCCCAAGTGGAAGCAGCTCAAATTCCTATCCACCACCATACAATCCATCATCCTCGAATGGAAATTACTACCCTTCAAACTCTGGAAGCAGCTATAACCCTGGTTTTATCACTGGAAACGGAAGACCGAATTACGGACAAGTCGGTCATGGAATTGACCCGAGGAATAAGCTTGATGGAGGTGTCGAATCTAACGCCACCGTTGTCGATGCCGCTCCATCATCTCAATTGAATGCAAGAGCAACACCAGAGAGCTCTGATGATTCCAAAAATAGAACAAAGCGAGATGCCCCTCGTGTTGTCAGTGGCTCTTCATACAACGGATGTTACGATCGTCAGGTTTGTTGCAGAAATCCACAACGCCCCGTGGACCGAAATCCCTCTTACCCATACCCTTCAACTTACCCCTCCACCTACCCACCGTCTCATAATTCCCCACATGGAGGAGTCTGTGGAAAGAGGAATGCTTATGGAATCAACGGACGCGTTTTAACTGGCGGAAGTTCAAATTATGCCATCGGTAACGGAGATACTGAATTCGGAGAATATCCATGGCAGGTGGCCATTCTCAGGAAGGACAACGGCGGAGACAATGTTTTCGTTTGCGGTGGATCTTTGATTGACTCTAGACACGTTTTGACTGCAGCTCATTGTATCCAATCCCATCGTCCTCAAATTCTCAGAGTTCGTTTGGGTGATTGGGATGTTGGTGGTGAAACAGAGTTTTATCCCCATCAAGACGTGGATGTTGCTGCCATTGCCATCCACCCTGACTTTAACTCTGGAAACTTGTTTAACGATATAGCCATCGTTAAATTGGACGGATACGTAGACCTCCAGAGGTATGTCGTCTTTGAGCCCGTGAATACTTATAATGATATTATCGATGAATATGATTGTATGACATGGCTAAATTCTTTTTCTCGACAGATACCCACACATCTCTCCCATTTGCCTCCCAGACAAGTATTACGAGTTCAGTGGAAAAAGATGTATTGTCACCGGATGGGGTAAGCTAAGACAATTTCTTTTCTTGTAAATTTTATCAGCGACAAGAAAAATCTTTCCACTAGAGACGATTCTTTTTGAATGATTAGGCAAGGACGCTTGGGGACACGAAGGCAAATTCCAACACCGTCTCAAGGAAGTCGACCTTCCCATCCTCAATCATTACGAATGCGAGCAGAAACTTAAGAGAACAAGACTAGGTCAAAATTTCGTCCTCCATCCAGGTTTCCTCTGCGCAGGTGGAGAACCTAACCGTGATGCTTGCAAAGGCGACGGAGGTGGACCACTCGCTTGTGAAGTAGGTGGCATTTGGCAACTCGCTGGTATCATTAGCTGGGGTGTAGGATGCGGACAAGCTGATGTACCAGGAGTTTATGTGAAAACCTCGAATTATTATGATTGGATTAGACAAAATATTGGTTATTAGGGCTAATAATTTTATTTATTAATATTTTTACATTCTAACTTAATGAATCTCAATGCACACAATATATTTTATTGTTGATACCCGAGTGTGAGCTTCGGCATGTATAGTGGGAGATGCATGCATGGCATTTAATCGTTAATACCTTAGAATATGAGCTATTTTAATTATTATATGGCTATTTGTTTGAACTTTTGTATGTTTATGGGAAATGAATATGACATTTAATTCATTTTTAAATAGTAATTACACCGGATATTTAGAATTACTTACCATAGGCGAGGCCTTTAGATGTCTCTTGTCCTTCTACCAAACAGTATTTTCAATAAAATACTCCTCATCGTTCTATAAAGATTTTTTTAAAGCCAAATATTTAAATATGACTTTCTTTATCAGTTGACTTAAAACCGCAAGTCTTACCTTACTTTTGATTTATTGCATTAAAACACTTCATCTACTGCATCTTATATAATTAGTTATAATTATAATAATAGACATATTGTCGATTTGGTATATTTTCCTTGAATGACCTAATGCAAAGTTGAAGTCTAAATGACTCAATTCAAGTTCGACATTGCGGGAGAAGCAGGAACTACTATAGACAGGCACAACTAGAAATACATGTAGTAACGGTAACGGTTACGACTTACAACATCAACATTGATGAATGTGAAGGACAAATGCAATGCAATAAATGACTCACCATTCCGGTGGCACTTACTACGTGCAAACATTACAATCCATGAATGATGCATATACAATTAACAGAACATTACATTGGAGGTGGAGGTCCAAAATCCAGTTTCAAAATCCAAAATCCTCCTAGGGCTCCTCCGGTTGATTTTTTCTGCAGTCTCGGAATACCCCGCCCACCCGTCCAATCTTCCAAAAAGCAAGCACAAAAGCACAGGCTGTGCTGCACAGCACTTAACTTGTATGTGGCTTTTTTGGGCATACACAATACAATACACATAACTCAAAGCACTTGTTTGCTTATTTTTGTAAATAAAAACATTTCGCCCATGAACCAGGCAGTCAATGCCAATGCTGAGGAAAAAAATTCCAGATCGGATCTCTGGGACGAAGATGTTCTGTTTCCGAGTTATAATATTATAAATAATATAAATCTGATGACTAAAGTTTGCGGTGAGAATCCAAATATTCAAGATAGTTTATTTTACGCCCATGACACATCTTATGGTACAAAAAAATAATAGTGCATTTATTTCATTCAACCAGAAATTCAAAATGAGTGCAGGAACAGCTAGTTCGGGTTCGGAAAATACTCTACAACTTCAACTAATTCCGTACACATGTATTGTATGCGGAAGCTTGTCGGATTTATTCCTTGGACCAGATGGAAAACGGGTTGAAGTTAAGCAGGAGGTTATCGATAATGAAGACGAAGGTATACGAACAGCGAAACAACTTCATAATGAGAGCGGTGATGACATTGAACTGTTTCACTTCTTCTTGAGGGCAGTTTGTACATTGAAGTTAATGGCGAAGAAGTGGAACTTTGAATCGGAGCCTGTACCACTCTGCAACAATTGCAAAGACAAACTGTGCCAACTTCGAAGTATTGATGCAGAGTTAAAGCGTTTGGAACTCAGAATGAAGGATGGTGTAAAGGATTTGAAGGAAAGGATGAAACTCAGCGAGGAAAACTTCCAAAGGGAGGAGGTATACGAGAGGGATGAGCGCTATCACGCGATTAGATCACGGGTTATTGGGACAAAATTTACCAAAAATAGGCCTAGGAAATGGGATGAAGCAAAACTTAAACAGACAAACATACTGGTGAAGGAGCCTAAGGTATCGAATCTTTACCGATAGGAAATTTTGATTTTGATTTTGACTTTGACTAATCAAGTTCTATATAATTTAGGAAAATCCTAATGTTCGAAAGTCATCGAGGTTTAGCAAAACCGACGGGGAATTGGAGGGTGCTTCAAGAACAGTTCAAGAAGAAGTTATGGAGATGGAGGACACATCAGATGGAAGACAAGAAGATAACTTTAATATTGATATTACCACTTCAGTCAATAAACCTGAAAGCCCCAGTCCACCTAATTCACCAGTTGCATCTACGGGGAATAATGAGCACGAAATGTACGCCAGTGACTGCTCCATCGATACTTATAGAGTCCGACCGCGAAGGGCAGCAGCAAAACGTGCGAAGTCGGTAATTTCAGATGTCGTGGAATTTGAACATGGAAACGATGATAAACTTGTTGCAGAAAAGAATCCGTCGCCTCAGAGTAGTTCAAAGACTACAAGGAAAGTTAAGCCTAGTGCCGTGGGGAAGAAAGAAGAATGCTCTTCGGGATCAGGAAGTGAATGGGAGGAAAACCATTCTGCTGTGACCAGAAACACCAGAAAGATCAATTCGACAAGGATGAGACGAGAAAAAGACGTATCAGATAAGACCAAGCCTTTTAGGACCTGCCGAATCGATGAACAAACTGGGAAAATGCGATATCTTCATGTATTATTAGATGCAGTTGATGGTGGTCGATGGAAATGCCAAGAATGTGGGCTGATTATGGAAGGCAACAAAAGTCAAATTAGGGGGCACGCACTAGCCTCTCACCTTACAAGAAAGTGTCCTCATCCTCATTGTGATTTTGAAGCTTCGAACAAAGCGGACTGTGAAGACCACTACTTACTGTACCACGACGAAAAGGCGTGTAAACATTTCGCTTGTGAAATTTGTGGTAAACCAAAATCAAATAAAATTAATCATCGGTACACTCATTGCAATGAAGAAGAGAAAAAGGAATTAGAAGCTACTGGACAGTTTAAATCAATTATAAAGAAAATCTGTGATGAGTGTGGGCGATCGTTCGTAAACCTTCAATCGCTGCGGAAGCATCAAGTGAGAGAGCACAATTATCCAGAGTCACCGAAACCAAAACGAACCAGGCCTGCGGATGATGATGGGGGTCAAATTCATCTATGTTCTCATTGCGGGTACATTGGAAAAAGCGAAAAAGAGCTGAAACGGCATAACATAGCACGTCATCCCAAACCGGAAGACTTAAGATTTGTCTGTATTCAGTGTGATCGACGATTCACAAAATTGTCCTTGCTGGAGAAACATAAATTATTAACTCACAGCGACGAATTACCTTTTCAATGTAATCAATGCCCCAAGCGATTCAAGCTGAAGAAGGCTCTTAATATACATCTCATGGCTCACACAGGCGTTCGGCCTTTCCAATGCGAGCACTGCCCTATAGCCTTCTTGTATAAATATCACTTACAAAAGCACATTAAGAACTATCATTTAGAAGGAAGCAAACCTGGCAGGCCTTCATATATCAGAGGACAGGATAAGTCGTTTGTACATCGGAAACCTGGGAAGAAAAAGGATCCGGAGAGCAATAATGACGTTCATCCTAATCCTCCAAATAGGAATTCTGACACTTTAAAAGCGTCTACCTCTACTTCGTCTATGCAGCAAAATGAACAAGAATCTTTACTTAATCTTGCAACCCACATCCATCCGCAGCAGCAGCAAACCGCCAGCTTTTTCTACAATTTAGGTTTCGGCCAGCAGTGATTAATGATTAACTTTTGTAATTAATAACATGTAATTTCAGTAAATAAATTCAGAGACGAAATGCTACTCTTCTGTGTATAATGTTTTTCTTTTTATTATCGTCAGATTATAGTTACATTTTGACTGGCATAAAACTTTTGGATTAAAATTAAATCTTGCATATTCACAACTGCAACGTTCTTGAATCTTTCTTTTTGTCTAATCTGGGCTAACCATAGGCCGCGGAGCGTTTTTTTGCCAGGGGGTACACGATCAAGATCGATTTTAACGTTAGGATTTTCCTTTGTCAAAATATGATTTTACCCAACAAAACCTTTGAGTATTGATGTGCTCGCAATGACATTTCAATTATTTACATGATCAGAAATGCACTTATCGTTAGTTTAATCAAGTGGATATAGTGCCGAAGATAGTTTTACAATGAATTATGAAGTTTAGAGCAACTTTCAGGAAAATAATTAGAAAATTAGGCGAAGAATATGTAATTGGAACGGCGAGCGAAGCGAGCCGAAATTTTTCTGACTGCAATCGCTAGGTATTTTAATTATTAAAAAGTTTTTTTTAAAGCTAACCGAAAACAAACTGATCCAATTTTCAGTAAAAATCAAGCCGGCGTTGGTAGGCTTAGCTAATTTGGGACAAGATAAGGCAACTATGTACATTGAGAGTTACTGCGAGTTTGCAATGATGATTGTACGCCGAAAAGGAAAAAAATTGGCGAGCGTAGCGAGCCGAAAAATTTTTTCGAAGGGACTGTAGTTTTTTTGTTAAATTTGTGTACGTTTTTCAATTTTTCTGTGGGTACGGTACCCCTTTCAAATTTTTCAGGGGGTACAATGTACCCAGTGTACCCTAGGCTCCGCGGCCCCTGGGGCTAACAAATCCAAATTATGTTTACTGCAAAAGTTGGCTTGTTTGCATCTTTGCATGTAAGATAGCAAGAAGATGGAGAGCAAAGCGCAAAGTTGCATTGCCGGTTCTGTAGAGCAAGAGCAAAAGCAAAGAAAGAGCTTTGACTTTGAATTGAATTGTAGTAGCTCTTTTGGCTGAAGCTCTCAATCAAGTCTAAAGCCTAAAAGCACTTGCTTGTTTTCTTTTTGTAAACAGAAGCACATTTACCGATGAGTCGTGAACCATTGGCAGCGACAGCGACAGGAATGAATAAGATAAGGATTGGAGTTTAGATTTAGATCTGAGCAAAAACGGCCTGCTTAATTATTACCAAGTACATTTGTTGGAATACGTATAGGAAATCTCGAGCTTCAAACAAATATTTCTAATCAATCATACCAAGGAACCTGCATTGTTTGGTAAGGTTCTAAATATTGGAAACGTTTTGTGTTTTTGCGACGTTACATTTATTTATTGACTTCATTATGTTGTCTTTTAACCACAGGTTCAAAATGAGTACAGGAACAGCGAAACAAACTAGTTCGGGTTCTGAAAATACTCTACAACTTCAATTGATTCCGTACACATGTATTGTATGCGGAAGCTTGTCAGATTTATTCCTTGGACCAGATGGAAAACGGGTTGAAGTTAAGCAGGAGGTTATTGATAATGGAGACGAGCAACTTCATGATGAAAGCGGTGATGACATTGAACTGTTTCACTTCTTCTTGAGGGCAGTTTGTTCATTGAAGTTAATGGCGAAGAAGTGGAACTTTGAATCGGAGCCTGTCCCACTCTGCAGCAATTGCAAAGACAAACTGTGCCGACTTCGAAGTATTGATGCAGAATTAAAGCGTTTGGAACTCAGAATGAAGGATGGTGTAAATGATTTTAAAGAAAAGATGAAACTCTGTGAGGAAAACTTTCTAAGGGAGGAGGTCTACCAAAGAGATGAACGCTATCATAAGGTTAGATCGAGAGTCATTGGGACAAAGTTTACCAAAAATAGGCCTAGGAAGTCGGATGAAGCAAAACTGGTGAAGAAACAAGAGCCGGAGGTATTATACATAGATGACACATGAACCAATTCTTAAAATATTGATTTAGATTTCATATGGATCATAATTATATTTAGATCACTCAAATAGTTTTCTTGTTTTTCCACTTAATGATTTCGAATAATATTTAGGAGGACCGTAATGTTCGAAAGTCGTCGCGACTGAGAAAAATCGAAGGGGATGCCACAACAGTTGAAGAGGAAGTTATGGAGATGGAGGACACATCATTTAGAGGACAGGAAGAGAATTTTAAATGTCCTCTTGATTATCTGAATGAAGCTGCTGGAAGCCCCAACCCGTCTAATTCTTCCATGCCTCAATTTACAGAGGATAATGATTACATGAGTGACTCGGCAGCAGATACTTCTAGACCCCGTAGGGCTGCTGCGAAACGTGCTAAAACGGTCATTTCGGATGTCGTGGGTTTAGGAGATGATGATGAGTTTATTGTTAAAAAGGATCCAACACTGCAGAGTTCCAAAAATACGAAGAAAGTAAGACCATATGTTGAAAAGGACGAAGAAGAATCGTCAGGAAGTGAGTGGGAAGAAGATAAGCGCCCTCCAGTGAAAAGAAGGATTGATTCTACGAGAACCAGAATAGAAAAAGACGTGCGAGATAAGACCAAACGATTTAGGTCCTGTCGAACCGATGAACAAACTGGGAAAATGCGATATCTTCATGTATTAATGGATGCGGTTGATGGTGGACAATGGAAATGTCAAGAATGTGGACTGATTTTGGAAAGCAAAAGTCAAATTAAGGGGCACGCACTAGCCTCTCACCTTACGAGAAAGTGTCCTCATCCCTATTGCGATTTTGAAGCTTCAACCAAGGCGGACTGTGAAGACCACTACTTAGTGCACCACGATGAAACGGCGTACAAGCATTTTGCTTGCCAAATTTGCGGGAAACCAAATGTAAAAGCTAAAGTTCAACATCGGTACACTCACTGCAATGAAGAAGAGAAAAAAGAATTAGAGGCTACTGGAAAGTATAGCACGATTATGAAGAAAATCTGTGACGAATGTGGGCAATCGTTCAGTAACAATAAATCGTTGAAGAGCCATCGAGTGAAAGAGCACAATTATCCAGAATCACCAAAGCCTGAACCCCCAGCCAGGCCGGCGGATGTCGAAGAGGATCAAATTCATCTTTGTTCTCTTTGCGGGTACATTGGCAAAAGTGAAAACGGACTGAAACGGCATTACATACTACATCATCCTAAACCGGAAGACTTAAGATTTGTCTGTATTCAGTGTAATCAACGATTCCCGAAAATGTCCTTGCTGGAGAAGCATAAATCAGTTCACACACCGTTTCAGTGTGATCAATGTTCGAAACCATTCAAGACTAAAAAGGCCCTCAAAATTCATCTAGTTGCTCACACAGGCGTTCGACCTTACCAATGTGATCACTGTCCTATAACGTTCTTGTACAAAGGTCATTTACAAAGACACATTGCTAATTATCATTTGGAAGGTAGCAAACCAGGAAGGGCTTCATATGTTAAAGATCCGGGCAGATTTGGAATTCGAAAAACTAAACCTGAGGATAATAAAAATCTTCAATCTTATCCCTGTGACACCCCAACAGCATCTACTTCTTTAATGCAGAAAAATGAGCAGGAATCTTACCAAACCTAAATCTTACAACGCAATCTCAAGTTGAGGATTTCTTCTCAACTCAATTTTTGTTCCGTTCGACTAACAGTGGTAATGATTTATTTTGTAGTAATTAGTTAACTAGACACTAAATTCAGAAACAATGAGACAACATGTATTTTTCTGTGTAAAACAGTTTTATTTTCCGAATTATTAAATTTTGACTGGTACAAAATCGAATTTAAATCATGATTACATCTGCATCCTGCATTTTCAATTCAATCACCCAAACTTTTATTTTTTGTCGAGTCTTTGAAAGTTTCCACTTGAACCACTAGCACCAGCGCCTTTCGTGGATTGTTCCCAGCAGTAATCAAAAGAAAACTGTTTCTCCGGTTGGGCAAATGTCAAGAGTTCCAAGTTCTTTTCGTAGTCTTGAATCTAAAAAGATTAAAAGTTATTTCATATCAGCAACATTAAGGTACGTATTTTGAAAGCATGCCATTCAATTTACAAACTATTGATTTTTACCTGGTTGATAGCTTCCGGGCCAGTCCCGTCCAGGTTGTATCCGCAAATGGATGTAAATAAAGATTCCGCTGTATGGATCTCTTTCAACCCTTTCTTTGCAAAAAACTGAAATGGAAAAGTATAATTTTATATTACGAAAAAACAGAAGTTGCATAAGAGATTGCTGATTTAGTTCCTTCGTCATTCTTACGGTTATGATGTTAACACAATCGCGATATAGGAATTCAAGTCCATGTGGATGAGCCGGTTCAACTGCCTGGCTTACGTCGATCACGTAACATTTGTCCTGGTGCCAGAGAATGTTATACTCAGAAAAGTCCCCATGAATCAAATTACATTCCTTGTAGAGCCGAGTAATGATCTGTAAATCACGAGAACCACAAATTACCACAATTTTCTAATAGTAAGTCCAATAATAAAATGTATGGAAATGGGATGCACTATTCAATTTAATTTCATTCTTTATGAAAGCCTGGATTGCATCTTACATCGATCGATTGCTCGTAGGCGCTATTTAGTTCAGTGTCGTTTTCCCCATGCTTCCCGAACTTGACTTCCTTCAACATTGGAGCTGGCTTCATGTCCTCACCGATAAAATCCAAGATTAACACGTGCTTTTTCAGCAGTGCTACTTTTGGGCAAGGGATCCCAGCTTTTGAGATCCGGTTCAAGTTGTGCATTTCCTTTTCGGCCCACAAGTGAATAATCTTTCTTGGATTCTGTTTGGAGAACCGATCCTTAAAACGGTAGTCATCCTTAATGTACTTGTCTCGGGTTTTGAATTCGTTCAAAGTCGTTTTAAAGACCTTCACTGCACATTCCTTCGGGATTTCGACGGGTACATCGGAGTCTGTGGGAGCTCTAAAGGAAAACATAAGCAATAATTTATTAATCTTGTAAGTGGTTTTGAGTGTCTTTTTTTTAAAATTTCAATTGCATATTACGTTCCGCCGGTGGCATAAAGCACGACAGCCTCTTTTCCTGTGGATATGACGCCATAAACATTCTCCAGAATTTGGTTGTTCACCAATTTATAAAGCATCAAACGAGTTTTTGCATCCATTGCCATTTCGGAAGTTGATTTCTCTTTCTTCTCGTGGAGTCTTGTGCGACGGTCGTCCTCCGACTTGGAATACGCCTTTAAGGTGTTGTAGACCTTGTTAGATAGCTGCATGTCGAAGCTAGCCCCATCACCAGTATGGATACAAGGTGGGAAGTTTTCCATGACCTTGCAAGCATTTCGACGACCACTCATCGTCACATCATGCTTTGTGATGAGTTCATTGTCAACCTTGACGTAGCCGCAACGGGGCATCACGGGAAACGCCTTTTCATGCGCCTGCAGTAAAACACACGTACCATGAATTGAATTGACCGTTTACTGGTTTGAGTGAAACCGAAATTACTTACTTCAAATGAATCCCATGTCTTCTTTTTTGGATCAGATTCACTGCTGTCCTCTTCGGAATCATCGTCGGAAGAGCATGGATTCATCATGTAGTTTGTTAACTTCACGGACACTGAAGAAAAGTACACAAAACGAGAAATGAAGCGTCAAAATCAAATCTAAGAAATCAAAAAATTATATTATCTGTGGTTACCTTTGGACCCTCCGTTAAATTTCTCTTCGACCTTTCTCAAGCCGTGGTCATACTCTTTGTTGAACTGCATCTGGAGCATTTGTGCAATGAGGAAGTCACTGCTGCAGTCGTCCGATGGACTGCTTAAAGACTGCAACGCTTCCACATCAAACGTGTCCGACGGTCCCGTCGCCATTTCGATTCCCTCAGCTTCCAAAACTTCCTTCACAAGTTTTTCTTCCTCTTCAATTTGCAAACTACTAGCCAACTGCTCACTCATGATATCACGTAAGCTCACAGGTTGTGGTTGTATGCCCACGGATCCCGGAGCTTTCGGTTTCCCCCATGGACATTTCGAGGCACTCACGATGGGCTCAGGTAATGGCCCAAGGGATGGTGGTACCACCGGAGAAAGCTCGGAAGCCGTGGGTGGAATTGGTTGCTCTACAGTGGTACCACCAGAACACGACATGATTGATAAGGTGTGTAAAAAGAAAGACTACGAATTCACGGGGGAAATTTTGATGATCCGCCTAAAGATCAGAATTGATGGTCGCTGAAATTGATTTGGGGGACGTCTGGGGCACCTGTTCCAAAAAGAAATTCGCGATCAATATAAGAATTTAGGATAAGTGAAACGATAGAAACTGCTTTCACACAGAAAGGATCGGGGTTTCAGAAATGATATACATAATGCGTTATGATAATTTGCGGGCCCAAACTTGAGAACGTAAAAAAATCTTACACATACATCGAGACTGTATGATTTCATCTTGTATTTTATTTTAAAACCTGTATATATTTTAAATTAGTTTACGTTATTTACAAAAGATCAAGTTTCTTTAAATAATTTTTAATTTAATTTCATGCTCGGAGTTGTGCTTTGTTGGCCCAACGCCTGCATAGGATTATTCAAAGATGTTGCAGGTGCTGTTGACCCACTTCCAGTCTCAGTCGTTGCGGTTCCAATATTCCCCGGAATACCTGGTGGTATTATCCCTGGTCCGGCCGTCACTGCTGGCGCATTCCCTGGGGGTAAAAGTTTTGACCTCTTTCGAATGTAATGTTGCCAATGTAAAAGTTGTTGATCTTCAATGAACTTGGCACATTTTGCGTTAGCCAGCTCTTTTCTAAACTCTGGATACTGAAGGAGGTCCAAGAAGTAGAGACACATTGGATACTTAAGATATTTAGCGTATTCAGGCTCCTTCCAGTACTGAAGATATTTCAAATAGTTGATAAGTGCGGGATCCTTGAAATAGTCTCGTTGAGCGAGGAAGTTCAAGTAGTTCGGATTAGCCAGACATTGGACGAACTCAAGTTCTACTTGGAATCTTAGTTTCAGTTGGTCCTCAGTCTCTGCTCGTGATGTGGCCATGTTTTACTGTTCCGGCCAGTCCTGCGGATTCACATTTGAATAGGCACATTTCAATCGATAAGCTTTAGCAGCCTTTGAAGAAAGTCGAAGACGATTCAGCATCCATTCATTATTCATCAAAACTCAGTCTCAACTCTCAACACTTCCAACTTTTAACACTCGCATTGATTCGGTTATATATAATTCGAAATTACACGCATGACTACTGAAATAAAATGCTGGTGATGCATCATCATCATCACCATCACCGAGTATCTGAAGTGAAATGCCGTCTCAGGTTTTTCCATCATGATTTTTCATGCCAAATAATACTTAAGAATATAAGTTATTTAAAACATTTTAATTACCTTCAAAGGCGTCGATTCAGTATCTTCTAAGAGATCACAATATTAGTGGAGTCTTGAGTAGCTTTGTAGATATGATAAAAATTAAAACATTCAGTAAATCGTTCACAATAATACTATCCCCTTCTCTTTTACTAAAGGAACTACGTCTTGGGACGCAACTCAATGATTACTAAATTATTTCTTCTTCAGTTTCGCTCAAGATAATCTTCAATCGAATAATAAAAACTGATTTTACTCAGCAAAATAAAATCTTTTTTTGCTCCTCTCCTCTATCTTTTCCTCACCCTACCTGTCTAACGTTCTATAGAGGTTCTCTTGTGATGCGTAATTCCTCAAACGTTTTTTTGTACTGTCAATGGCCTAAAAAAGCTCATATCGTTTGGGGAACGTAATTATTATTAAAGGGAAGAATGGGAACGAGTCGATTTGCCAGCTGGTTATTATCTTGCAAGTGTTTCCCTAAAACTCACTTGTGAGCCAATGGCTCTTGCGTGAATTCTTTCAAGAGAGGAGAAGCGCAATGTCCAAAATGGGCACCTGAGAAGAAGCAAAGAGTAAAGCAAGTTAAAGCTGCTGCTCACGGCTCACATTTTCTTGTATGATCACAATAAAAATTCACAACTTAAAGCACGTGGTGTATTTTTAACACAATAAACAAAAAGACCACTTATAATTTAAATTAGTAACTGAAAACAATTCCATAGTTTAAAAAAAATATCTCTGCTGGAATGGAAGAATGTTCTTGAATCCATTTATTGCAGTGTAATTTCTTCCAAGCCGTTTAACAATTAAAAGTATTATTAAAATGACGAAGAAAGGTAGTCGTAATACAAAGAATAGTGAAATCAATCTGATAGAGCAGGAAAATGTAGGAGAAATAGAAATCAAAGAAGAACCACTTGATGACAATGAGGATCAAATGGAATTAGATGTAGATGACATCAAACAATCAGAATTTCGGGAGGAGCCTGGGAAATACGTAAAATTGAAGATGGAAGCAAAGCAATACAAACCGGGAATAATCTACCTCTCGAAAATTCCACCCAAAATGAATGTGAAACAGATAAGGGAATACTTCTCCAGATTTGGCGAACTTAATAGATCCTTCCTACAGCCTGAAAGTGAGTGAAAGAGGTTGTATTTGTAATGTTTAAGGGTTTAAGAGTTCCGATAAGTTATAAAGTTAATTATCTTCTTTTATTCAGAAAAGCCGTGGAAAGCTAAAGGGAAGGTAAAGAACCAGACTTTCACCGAAGGATGGATAGAGTTCAAAAAGAAACGCCATGCCAAAAGAGTAGCTGAAATGCTGAATAATCAACCGGTTGGAGGGAAGAAAACGAAAGAATACCATGATTTTCTGTGGAACATTAAATATCTTAGGGGGTACAGTGACTGCTCAATTATCCTGAACTGTTTGTTAAATATTTGTATTGCTTTAATTTAATCAATAACAAAATCATCTTTCTGGTTTTTAACAGATTTCTGTGGATCCATCTTAACGAACGGTTAGCTTATGAACGAATATCTCAACAGCATAAGGTTCGAGCCGAGATCTCAGCAGCAAAGAGGGAAGCGGCTTTCTTTGCAAAGAATGTGGAATTAAGTAAGAAACTGAAAAAGAAAGGAGTGTTATCAAAAGGTGATTCATCCACATAGACACTTTTGTATCATATTTTTTTAATCATCAATCTAACTCGCTTGTATGTACGTCATGCTTTTGTTTTCGCGACCTAATAAACATGCAATTAAGTATGACAAAAGATTCCCATCGAAACTTTAGCATTTATTTTTCTTCTTTGGTTTCATGATCCATCATCGACTGTAACAAATAAGCTATTGCAAATGACATTGGCAACCTCAATTAGGTTTTATCATAGCGCGTGCTCGAGCATAATATGTGAAATACTAAGACCAAGCTATTATAAGACCTTTGTTTCGATTTTACATTTTTCGATCCCGAAATGGCTATGCACAATTCACAATTTTTCTCAAATTAATCTTCATATCAAAATTTTAGATTTCATTTTTGTAATAATTTGGTATGGTTTAAATATGTCAATGTCCGTGTCCGAAAGTGTTGATCAGAAAAATACCTCAGCCCATCTCATACAGTCACCACCACTCCCGAGAAAGCAGAAGAGCTGTTTAACTAGAGTTTTCAAAAACATTTTTTCCATTTTCCGGAAAAAGCCTAGTCAAACACCAAGAGAACAGTGTGGGTCTAATCGAACTCTCTGTCTGAGTGGGTCTCAGTCTCAGTCCCAGCCAATAAGATTTGACAGGAATGATCCCCTAGCGTTGGCTTCTATCCTTCATCATTGGAGGGAAGGAGATGATCAAACAGATACGGATGGAGAGTATATCATCTATATTCCTCGAGTTTCTAAGCTGAAGCTACAAAGGAAATATCTGGAACCGCTACAAAGAGCACATTACGATCCTATACTGATCAAACCAATAGGCCCGAGTCCGAGGCAAAATATGGGCCTATCAGTGGTACACATCTAAGAATTATTAATCATAATTCGTTCGAATTTTAAAGCAAGTATGCATTTTTTAGTCCGAATTTAACCAGGACCCGCGTCGGCCCATTTGCCAAGCTGGTGTAAAAGGATCCCCGCTCGAATCGATTTTTGAGTATGCATCACTGGAAAGCGCTTCAAGAGATATCAATAACAATGAATATGTAATTGGCGATTTCGAAAGAGGTGATGCAAAATAATATCAACATGAGTATGTCTTTTAAATGCCAAAAAAGCTCTACAAGGTCTCATGATACCCCAAGGTCAGGTAGCAAGACGGTACTTTTCTATATTCCTTTCAAGCCGGGGACAGACTTGCCTCCGGATTGGAAATACAAGTTTACTTTTCGGCTTCATGAGAAGAATATTTGCTGGCCAGCTATAGAGCAAAAGCACTCGAACGCGCAGAGAAAGAGGCAGAAAATCCTGCAAAGTATACGCGAAAGACTACAGACCTATTTTGCAATATGGGTTCGAAGAAGGCAAGTGGGTGAGATGAAGAAAAAGCTCGCGAAGGACCATCAGTCAGTGTAAGGCCCAATAATATGCCATATTTATATAACAGCGAGCATGCATTTAAAAAAATTATTACACTTCTAGAGTCTGCTCACCTCCTAACATGTTGGAGTCAAGGTTTCACCATATTCATTGGCTTGGTAAAGCCCCAAACCAGAATAATTCGGTGAGTCCGACAATTCTCGCACCATGCCCCAGCTAGCATTAGGGAATTCTACTTAAGGCTAAATATTCTTGGCTTTAGGTGGGACGTTATTTTGATAAGGAGGAAAACACTGTGGTCGCATTAAAAATTTTTAGCGATAAGCCATTCGAAACGGTTTTAGAAAACTTGGATAACAAGCTGATGGCTATACAAGAGATCCATGCACTAAATCATATGAATCATAAAAATATAGTTAAACTCCTGGGCTACTTCGAATTGAATGATAAATACCACCTTATCTTGGAATCTTGTGATCACTGCTTGCGCCAAGAAATCGATGAGGCTCCATCAGGCTTGGGCACATCAGCCTCTAAGAAGATAATTAAATATATACTAAGTGGCCTTCATTTCTGCCATCAAGCAAAATGTCTTCATAGGGACCTGTCCCCAGAAAACATTCTTGTTTGCCGGAATGGTCTCGTGAAAATTGCAGATTTCGATCGTTCAGCATTTATCGCAGAAGGTGGGGTCGGTAGTACATCTCCTACGCCGGGGAATTACGTGTACAACTCTCCCGAAATACTGGCCGGAGATAAAGAATATGGATTACCATCAGACGTTTGGTCCTTAGGAATAATTTTCTGTGAGATGCTGACAGGACAGCCGCCATGGAATGGGAAGAGCCCTCAGTCTCAATTGCGTGAAATACATAATTGTGTCGGACCATTGCTCCCAAGGCATGCGTGCGTTGCAAAATTGCCCGTTGACGAGAAAAGCTTTACTGGGGTTAACAATCATGCTCAATTACAGCAAATGTTTACCACCATTTCTGCACCTTGTTGCTCATTCATTATGGTAAGTTTCAAGATTATATTTGTTTTTCATTATCGACAATCAGGAACCCTGAAATTATAATTCGAGTGAATACTTTTTGCTTCATAGAAATGCTTAGATGTCAATCCCTTATGCAGATTTACATGCGGCGAGCTCCTACAGCATCAGTTTATGAAAGGACATTATAAGTAAAAAAAATAATAAAAAAGCATCCGATTTTCCTTCCAACAAATCTGGAATATTTTCACGTCGTAGTACCTAATCGCGTCAATTTATTTAAAAAAACAATCATTCTTTATAAACAATGTTAATGACTAAAATTACACAAAAAGTGAGTGACTGCATAGACGGAAGTTTGTTTATCTATCGGGAGTGATCTAATCATTAAATTCTTAAATTAGCAAGTCGTGAAAGCGTATACGAAAATCTTTGTGAAAAATAAACGGGATAATAATATTGCAAAGCTCACGCTAAATACGTATAAAGATCAAGATCACTAGTATTCAACCAGTTCGTTAAAATTATCATGTGATTATTAGTGAAAGATCTGCTCAAATTTAGATAGTTGTTATTTCCACCTCGATTTCTTTTTTGACTTTATCGTCTATGTTAGCTCCAATGACATCCTTTTCAATTATTTCAGACGCAGAAGTTTCGTCCACTTTTACAATTTCCTGGTTGATTTTCGTCTCCACATTTTCCACTTTGTCATCCACCTCCATTTCTTCATTGGCTTCAATGCTAGTGTGTTCTTGTTTGATTTCTCTTTGTTCAACCACATCGGTTTCGGTTTCAAAAGATCTGTCCAATTATAATTTGAGTTAATTTTAAATTATCAAAGCAAATAAATGAAAAAATACAAAAACCTACTTTTTATCTTTCTCCTCTTCCTCGTTCTTTGATTCAATTAGGGGACTTGCCGCAAGTTTGACTTCTGTTAACTCCATCTCGAAAGCAGTATCGTCTTCGGTCATTTCGGTTTCCACTTCAGGTAAAATTTCGAATTCGTCGTCGGTAGAATCAGGATCTAGTTTTGAATCTTCTTGAACATGTTCACTTTTTACTTCCACAAAAGTCTGGTTGTCGTCAGTCACTATTCCAAATCCATTCAAGAGTGGTGTCGCGTACCTAAATAAAACGTGAGCTATTTATTTAACGGCGTTGGCAAATTAACATCATGCAATTTTATGTTCGAACAATTCTGTTCTTTTTTTTATTTTAGTGACTTACTCATAGCCGTTTTCATTATCCAGAGGATCTTCTACATAGTTGGGCGAATTATTGTATTCAGCAAACCTGCATTAGTAATTCAAAATGTGTCGTTAAAAACAAAAACAATGAAACGAACGTTCTCCTTCTTGACCTTCAAACTTACTCATATTTGTCGTCGGCACTCAAATCTCCGTGAATAAAGTCTCCATCATTGTCACGTTCACCACTAAAAGTTTAAAAATTGATACAAAAAAATCGATACTGTTCGTTCTAATAGTAGTGCGTTTAAGGTGGATCCATGTGATGCAACAATTAATCATCCAACATACAAACTTATTGTGAATTTCAAACTGATTACCATAATGGTCATATAACTTACAAATTTGAGTTTTTCTGAGACTTTTTCTTTCGTCCCGGACGACCAGGAGCTCGTGGGTTAGCAAATACCTTCGTAATTGCACTCGAAAACATTGATTCAATCAATCCTGTCTCTTTGCGTTCTGGAGGGTAATCTAAGGATAGAACAAAATTATCGTTTAGACATTAATTCGAATCCAGTGACAATGAACAGATAAAAATAAAATCACGTACTGCTTAAAAGAATTTCGCTGTAAGGCGCAACTGCGAACTCTGATCTGGGCCTGGGATTATGAACTGGAGGAACCGAGGTCAATTTTATTGATTTTGTTGAGGGGACAGGTAGAGATTTTATCTTTCTGGGTCTGCCTCTAGTTCTCACAGGGTCACAGCCATTTGGTAAGTTGTCGGAATTCAAAGTAGTAGGAGGATCAGAAATTTCTTGGGTCAAATCTTCTTCGCTAATATTAAGCGGATCTTTCAGTTCCTTTTCTTTTTTTGGAATTATAGCTGTACTAGTACTAGTTGGCCGAATGAGTTTTTTACGGAGTTTTGTTGTCGGCCTATCTCCTACAACGGGTACTTGGCTCAACCTTGACAATGCGGTGGCAATGATGCAGGCTGACTGTTTAATCGTGGCAGGACTCTTGAGAGGCTTCCTCCTCACATACTTTCTACGTTTCTTATAAGAGTTGGTAATTGCAGCAGCTTTCGAAACCTTTTTCTTTTTTTGAATCCGAGATTTAACGGGGATCTTTAAAACTTCTGTATCTGGTTTTACTTCTTTCGAAAAAGTACTATTTTCTGTAGTTTGAGATGTTGAGGTGGGTAGGTTTACACGAGTATTATTTGAAGACATTGAAGGTGGCGAGTGAAATTTCGGTAGATTCTTTGTCGGAGTAGAGATTTGATTTTGGTAAGGAACGAACTGAGTTCTTAACCTGGATGAAGTCCTAGTTGATATTCTAGGTTTGGGTTGTTTTATTGGGATGTTGATTGTGGGACCAACGACCTCACCATCGTTAATTCCATTAGTCTCACTTTCTTTTGCAATAATTGATTTCACAGCATACTTCATTTGGTCTGTCACGGCTTTGATTTCTTGAGTCGTAATCTCTTTTGATTTTGCTCTGGCTGTCGTAGTGGTAAGCGAATCTTTACGAGGTCGTCCGACTTTCCGTTCGAATTTGTTCGAAAAAATTGATGGAACAGCCCCTTCACATAGAGATCGTTTGACGAGAGCATCTTCAGCTTTGATGCCCTTCAGGCTCACATCTTCATCTAAAGCACTTTTGAAGTCCTTTAAGGTAAAATGACTGGAGCATACAAACATTCTGAAACACAAACAGATCAACACAACATTAAGCACGATCTTTTAATTGAATCTAATATAACGGTCGTATTTTAAACTAATGCAACCTTGATATAGCCCTGGGCCCAAGATCCCTGATTATTTCGCTATACATGTCCATATGTCTGAGGGCGGTGATCCAGCTCTCCCTTAAATTCCTCTCTTTCGGAAAAGAATAAAAACTGGCGTCTTTACAACTTTCTAGCGTCGCTTTGCATGAAGGCACACAACAGTTTACAGTCTCCCGACTTTTGCGATCCATCGTACACTTTTAAGTAATTTTGCGATACTATCAAACAGTCTTACTAATTAATTACTTATTCTAAGCGGTACGTTATCCATAATTATATATAGTCTTTAACGTCAATTACAAATCCCTAAGTCTTAAAAGCTAAGTAAGTACTTATATTTAAATAAGGCCCATTGTAACAAAAAAAAGTAAATTGTTTTTTTTTCTTCAGAAATATGAATAGCTCTAGCTAGCTATATTTGGAACAGAATCATGCCCGCAGTTCGTCGGGGTAAAATAAGAAATATTTATTGAACACACTGAAATATAACAAAGGGCATGCAAGCAAAAGGGAAATATCGAATCAACCGCACGTCATGCACCTTTGCGCTCTGATAAGATAAAAATTATTATTCCTAACATCCACATGTAATCGTAATGCAAGCTTGGCCAGTAACTCCGTTTTTCTTCTTTCTAAAATTTTCAATTATATGCGGCAGTTTAAGTGTTCATTATTCCGTGAAATTAATGTATGCAAATATTGTCAATTGATGACTAGGTATTGTTAGAGAGTTTATTGTAAGTTTCTCAATACCCCACAAAAAATTGTTACATGGTATGTGCATTAAACAAGTAAAGACAATTGCATTTTTAATGTTATTATTAAAGATATTATAAATTAAAACTTAAATGGGTTGGGATATGCATTGTGAATGTATTTGTCTTGCTGAGATTTTGTCCTAAGAAATCTTATATTATAGTTTTTGAAGTTCTTGATAGCTTCATTCCAATCCCTAGGCATGAATGGTATCAATACTTTAGGCAAATCAACGCTTCCATTAAGATTCTGGAACGTTTCCACCAAAGTGATCATCAGTCTTGGGACAGCACAGGCAGTTCCATTCACAGTGTGAACAAACTTCGATTCTCCGCCATTCTTAGGACGATAACGGATATTAAACCGACGACTTTGAAAATCTGTGCAGTTGCTGCAACTGGATATTTCACCATACATTTTTCTTCCTGGCATCCAAGCTTCAATGTCGAATTTTCTGTAGGCGCTGGTACCGAGTTCACTTGGAGGCATTTCGAGAGTTTTGAAATGAATGTTAAGATTGGCGAAATTTTCCTCTTCGATTCGACGGAATTGTTGATGAAGTTCATTGCTTTCCTTTCCAGATTCGTTTGCAGTCACTCCGAACATTTCGACTTTGGTGAATTCATGAACTCGAAAAAGGCCTCGCTCTTCCTCCAAACTGGACGTCTCTGCGCGAAAGCAGCGACTTACGGATGTGAGTTTCAATGGGAGATCTTCTTCGTTGAAAATTAAGTTTTGTAGGGAGCCGCCTATGCTCATTTCTGCTGTTCCTGATAAGCAAACGTCATCTTTGATATCTCCAGACTCAGACTGAAGCCAGAATACTTGGTCCCTTTCACTCCTTGTCCGCATTCCGCATGATTCGATAATATGAGGATATATAATATCTGGGACAGACAAGAGCTGGAAGTCATTATTGACCAACGAGTTTAAAGAATAACGGACCAATCCTTCTTCAAGTTCGGCCAAAGGACCCTAAAGAAATTAAGTGATTTTAACTTTACGCACGTTTGAACTAAAAATAATATTTATGTTGTATAGATTATACCTTTAAATAGTAACTCTTTTGGTAGGCCAAATTCCCAAGTTGATCATCCCGCAGCAGACCATGTTTGTTGCAAAACTGGAAAACAGCATAATGCCAATAAATTATTATTTTTTGCCTTTAAAGAAGTTTCCACCCAACTTAAGCTTTTCACTGGTACCTTTGAAAATTCCATGACTTCGTTTGATTCCCTGGCATTGCCAAACCTAAAGACCTCTTGTGGCACCTCGTCAGAGACATCAATCGCACTTGGATGCGTATCATTTGGAGCCCATAGCGCTAATGACACCAATTCCTCCGTCAACTCCTTCTTCCTCTTCAAGTTCTCCCCACATTTCGATCTTTCTTTCAACGCTCGATCAATATTTTCCAAAAGGTTAGCATCTACACATCTCCTTCGAAAACTTTCCGCAAGATTTAGCCTATTTCCAGGATCCGTTAAACGATTCCAATCAATACGCTCAAATATGGAATCCATATCACGAAGCCAATATGAATTTGTACTTTTCGCCAGTCCTTTGAAATACTTTGTGTCATCGTCAACATCATAATCTTCAGCCTTAGCGTTGGCCTTGGGATGATGTTCGTCACTTTCTCGACTTTTTTCACAGTAATCTTCCTCAATTTTCACTGCAGACTTTTGCTTATACTTTTGACAGGAATGGAAGTTATTAGCTTTAATTGAGGATCTGATAAAATTGACACCTTTATCTTTCCACACATTTAGAATGAGTAAATGTACAGCTTTCCCCCCGAAAAGATTCATTTTGATTTATCAAAATTGGACGAAGAAAAAGTTAGATTTTTGTTTAAGAAATTAAGAACTGGAGAAAATCGAAGAACAAGAAAGGTCAGCTGCATTCATCTCACATGTGCAGCATGTGCATGTGCTCACTCGCTCTCGTGTTTTCCTCCATGCATGCGTATTTACTGTTTTATGTTTTTTGCAAAAAAACATAGCTGATCATGATAAAAAAATCATGGAAAGACAAAGCAGGCAAAGTAAAGTAAACAGACCAAAAGTGCATTTATATTAACCATATTCAGATACCGCACCGGCTCAATGCCTTCATTTATGTATTCATTCAGAAACTCGAACACCTGGACCAGTAACATTTATTCTGCTCAATTAGTCATCTTCATCTTCACATCCCATCACACACTTACACTATACATTATGTACACTAAAAACGCTTTTCACCCTTACAGAAGGGAAATGGTAGAAATGATGGAAGTTATGTGAATCTGAAGGATTGTCCTAGTGAGGGGTTCTAATCGGAGAAAGGGATGATGGTAAGTCATTTAAAAAAGCAAATGAATATTTATCAATCAAGTCAAGTCTAGGAAGAAAAAAATCCATGAAACCACGCCACACATTCGAGATTAAATCAAAAACGGTTAGACTCGAGTCGTCAAAGCTTGTTATTCGAAAATGCCCGGTGCTTTCATTTCATGCACCTGCGCATTTGCCGATTTGTTCCGACGTTTGCTTTTAGTTTTGCCTTTTCCATTTGCATTAGTTAGTTTATTCATGCACCTACCAACAAACACTGAAGCAAGTTAAAATATATAGGAAAGTTATTGTTTCATAAGTTGTAAGACGTATTAATATTTGTTAATAAATGGTATGCAAAACGTGGTATGAATGAACAATTATCTGAAGAAACGAAGCAACAAGCTCGATGAGACTGTGAGAAGGAAGCAATAAAAAGTATCACATTCCACTTTGGATTGACCCACTTAGAAATTTCATACCAGGAAAGAGTTGATTTCTCAGGAAAAGAATTTAATTGTACACATTTATCAAATGTAATATTTTTTATATCACACAAGGTGGAATAGACCGTAGACTCGTTTTCATTTCATCAAGAAGCACGCAGAGTTTTTAGATCTTCGGTTTCATGAAAGAAAAGTTTTTTTTTTAACTTCTTGTCAATTTTTAGACGGTAATCAATCACTGCTTTCTTTCTTTGGAAGAACGAGGAAAACGTGACCAGAGGCAACATGAATAATCAATGGAATTGGAACTGGGGACAAGAGCTTGTGACTCCTCCGGAAACAAAATTCTATGCAAATGGTAATTTACTGATTCTATTTTATTCCTCTCCCTGTCTCATTGAAATCGACCAAGATTGTGATTTTAACTATGAGGTTGTTTGTTAGTTTGTAATTACATCGTTTTGTTTCATTTCGATTCTAAAGGATCCGTTTGTGACCTGCCGGGAAATATGTTGAATGATCAGTTTGGCGTGGCTGGCTTCGTCGTCGGACAGAAAGCGACTCATTCACACAATCTTCCACTTCCGGACACCATTGCGAAAGAAGTGATGGTGGAAATGACAAAGGAAAATGAGGAAAAGGAAAAATCTTGGACTGAAAAGTTTTCTGGGCCAATTTCTAAGCCTTCAGAGCCTTCTGTTTTCTCCGTGGAACCGGAAGTACCACTTCCGGCTTACCTTGTGACTAATCGAGCATTTCAGGATCCCCACATGTCAGCAGAAAATCTAAGGTTGAGTTTATTGTGAAATACTTTTTACATTTTGTATTTTTTGAGTTTTACTTATTAGTTTTGTATTGTGTTTGGTTTATTTATAGGAAAATGCTATCTCTGAAGGCCGATAAATTCAGCAATGATCTTCTTTTCTTCATGTTCTACTCATTTCCACGAGATGTTCTCCAGCTAGTCGCAGCACAACACTTGTACAAAAACGGGTGGCGTTACCATATTGAAGCTCAGATCTGGCTTCATCGTTTGCCAATGTTCAACTACGAAAGGGAGTTGGATTGTAATGGAAAAGTCATGAAGGAACGAGGAGTCTACGAGTACTTCAATTATAGGGAATGGAAAATCGGACAAGTCAAAGACGTCATTGATTTTTCTAAACTGGAAGGGCAGCCTAACCAAGTAGACTTGTCATCAGTGATCTTTGCACCTGCAGGGATGGGAGCCGGATTGTGATATGCAATACATATATCATCATATTGTTACATAATGACTATTAGGTTTCGTTTCTTTCATTCGATAATTCTCAAGTATTTGACAACTTTTGTACCAAAAGAGGCTGTGAAGTTAAGATTTTTCATGTAAGATATGCAGAGGTTACATTCTTAATTTTACTTCTCAAAAAGAGCAAAGACGTGATTTATTATTCTAAACGCTTTAATATTTTTATACTGCGGTGTAGTAACGTGCAGACTTAGAACTTATGTCAATGTTCAAAACAAATTCCAGATAACGTTTTCTGTGATGATTTTTATTTCAATTTTATGCTAGGTCTGATTGCCAAATTTATTAGATGTACTTTTTTAATGACCTAAGTGATCGAGTCAGTATTTAAGAATGAATTTCCTAAAATAAATTGTTTATGAAAATTTCAAACCGCACGCTCAGAGGTTTTAATACCTCGCATTTCATCTATTGTCTCCATATTTTCTTAGAAGTAGCGTATGTTATTATTAATCAGTAAGACATAACAAGGAAAGTCTGATTTTATGTGGAAGCAGTTTTTATTATATGTGCATACTTGTAATTGCACGACGTGTTAGGTGTGTGGAAAATTTTAATCGATCTATTGATTGCTGTCTTAAATCTCATGTCTCATTTAAGTACATAATATATTAAGAACATATTGGGACTACAACCTACATGCATATATTCATTCCAGCATTTTATCTCCAGTAAAAAAAGAGCTTGGCTTGGGGTTCGGTTGTGCAAGATTTGAGAGGTTTCCCATTCCAAACTGAAGTACATTGTCTGACATCTCAGCTGCACTCACAAATTACATGCTGGAGAAGTAGAAGTAGATATTTCCGCTTCTTTCGCACTTTTTGTACAAATAGAAATAATTTCCTATTCATACTAGGTTAAAGCCACTGACAATAAAAAAAGTATTGTTAAAAGATTGAGTTTTGAGTTCCGATAAACCAATAAAGATTGAGAAGTTTGCTCCAACATGGAACCGTCATCAAATGGGAATCAAGTACAAACTAGCAGAGGAATCCAATCCCTCCTCCAGAAAATAATTGAATACTCACCCACTAAGGTGATTGACTTCATACAACCTGTGGAACTCGAGAATGAAATGACAGAAAAGTTGGATAAGGCTATTGTATCCTCATCTCCTTTGAAAGATGAAGAGATTGAGAATTTGGCGGAGAAAGTGCTATCACGTTGTGTGAATACGTCCCATCCTCATTTTCTAAACCAGCTTTATGGAGGTGTTAATCCCTTGGGTCTTGCGGCAGCTTACATTATCGAGAAGATGAATACAAACGCGTGAGTATTATTTCGTAAATAAGAAAACCTTTAATGACATTTTCGTTGATATTTATTCTTCCGTGTCAGGCATACTTATGAAGTGGCCCCGGTTTTTGTCTTAGCCGAAAGTATAGTTTTGAAGAAATTGAGGTATTTGTTCTTTGGGAACGAAGAGGGAGATGGAATATTTTCCCCAGGAGGATCAATGTCCAATTTGTATGGATACACTTTGGCAAGGCACCGCTACTTCCCTGAAGCTAAACAAAAGGGCTTCTTTGGAATGCCACCAATGGTCTTATACACCTCCCAAGATGTAAGATTTCTTTTCTCAAAAACTTAATGCCCAGTGAAAAGTCCCAATAGTCTGAATAAAAGATTGAAATTTAAGGCACACTATTCAGCCTCAAAAGCTGCCAATTGGATGGGCCTGGGAACTGAAAACGTTGTGAAAGTAAAGACAAATCGGTACGGACAAATGATACCGTCGGATTTGGAAGCAGCAATAAAGAAAACGAGAGCCGAAGGGAAAGTTCCTTTGGTTGTAAATGCCACTGCGGGAACAACCGTTTTGGGAGCGTTCGACGATTTGAACGCGATTTCAGAGGTAAAACATGGGAAACTGCACACCTCCGTACCGTAATGTTCGATTTAGTATTTTTTTTAACTTTTTCATTGAAAACGTAGATTTGCAAACGGGAAAGCATTTGGCTTCACTGTGACGCAGCTTGGGGTAAGTTGAGAATAATGAAGCAAAAGTCTTAGATCAAAGTTTTGTGTAATAGATAACATATTAGATTTTTTTCTGTTTTTCCAGGAGGAAGTTTCATTTTCTCCGAGAAATTACGAGCTGAAAACATGAAAGGAATAGAAAAGTAATTGAAGTTTATAATTATTTATGTATTCACATTTTCAATAAATGATGTGCAGTGCATTTTACTTCGGTTTACAATAGATGTGATTCTATTGCCTGGAACGCACACAAAATGCTGGGAGCACCACTTCAATGCTCCATCTTTATTACGAAGGAGTCTGGTGCTTTATCTCAATGCAATTCACTTTCAGCCTCATATTTGTTTCAACCTGACAAGTATTACCCCATCGAATATGACCGCTGTGGAGACAAAGGTAGTTAAATAAAGCAATTATATAGCTACCTATTAAGGAATCTATTTTTTGGTCTTTGCATATTACACGGTTGGCATTTCGTTTTTAATTAGGCTTCCAGTGTGGGAGAAAGCCTGACGCATTTAAGTTATGGTTCATGTGGGTGGCACTGGGAACAAAGGGTTTACGTGAATTAGTCGAAAACGCTGAGGATTGTGCACGGTACATAAGTGAAAAAATATCTGCGAGGGATGATTGCATTCTCTATCTGGATAAGCACCAATGTACAAACGTTTTCTTCTGGTATATTCCACCAAGGCTTCAAGGCCTGGATAAGACCGAAGCTTGGTGGACCGAGTTGGGAGAGGTACTCAAATGGGGATTAAAACCTTTGGTTTCATTCAACGCTTGTAACACATTAACCTTTCTATTCTCATGGGTTTTCTCTGTTTTAAGGTCACATCTAAAATCAAAGAGAAGATGGTCCTAAGTGGGGATATGATGATTGGGTATGCACCCCTGCCTCACAAAGGCATTCCTAATGCGATTCGACTTGTAATCTCCTCAAATCCACCAAAGACGCATGAGGATATGGACTTTGTGCTGGACAACATTATCAACCTTGGAAAAGTATTGTAAATTAAGGAATCTTCACTTATTGTAATAAATAATTTTATTTAGTTTTAAAAGTTCAGTTGTATTTATTGTGACGAAAGCAATGCAATTACGAAAATTTTTATTTCACTAAAAATAAAAATGGCAATATAAAGAAAACGGATATTAAAAATATACTTTTTTTACTTTAGTCAAACATTTTTTTCCAAGTCTCTTCAGTGCAAAACTGATCCCACCCAAAACATTTGAATTGATTTTGTAAGCACTCTTCGTCTTCGAATTTTCTTCCTTTCCACTTCGGTCCTCCTGATTTCTCCAGAAGAAACTTTTCCTCTCCACTGTACAACTCTCCAGAAGAACTGGAGGCCTTCAGCAACTCATTCATTTTCTTCTTGTTAGTATCCTTTGCCTCCCAATTGAATCCATACATCAACACAAATTCAGTTGATGAAGCATCCGTCATACGCTTTAAAATGGAGGCCGTCGGAGGTGGATCACAGTCACGCAGTAAAACTCGCTTTGACTTTAGCAACTTTAGGCTTTCCTGATCAATCTTGCAGTTTTCAAGACATAAATTGTCCAGTTCTATCGTAGTTGCACCTTTAGTCTTCGCGGAGAGACGTGCCCGGCCCAGAGCCAATTGTTTTAGCGTCTTCGCAGGCAGATCTGCCAACTCAATAGTATTCCAGTCATCCACATCCCCGTCCTCTTCTTCTTCTTCGCCTTCTTCGTCATCAAAGTCTTCGTCATCATCCTCTTCATCTTTCTTCCCTTTCCCCTTCCCACTAGCATCAGTACCATCATCATCCTTTTCCTCATAAATTGACAAAGACTCCAACTGGGAACATTGCTTCAACACTGCGGGAATGTCAGGAAAGATAACCTCATAGATGGTGAGGTGTGTCAAGTCCGAGGTCGGAATGGGCGTTTCAGAGTCTAGTTCCAAGTCGAATATCGCAAGTTTTGTCAGTTCCTTGGGTGCACTCGACACAATCACGTCTCCTTGCCCTAGAAGAAATTGAAAACCAAACAGATCAAGTTATGTAGTAAGAAGAACAGTTTTTAAGGTAACTGACAGTTTTTAAGACGTCAATAAAATTGATTCTAAGTCTAATCAGAGGCCACGGTCAGAGTCATGGCTATTTTGATTTCTCGGGAAAATAAATTATGTACCAACCTTGAGGAAGCATGCAAACCAATGTTAGGTCATCTGAATTGATATCTAGTAATCGCCACCCATCGATTATCAAAGTTATATTCGTTTTCAGGTCCCAAATCTCTTCCAGTTCCCAGGATTTCGCCTTCTTGTCGAAGAATATTAGCGGTTTAGCCTCGAAGCTATCCAAAAAGCCTTCAAGTTCCTCTTTCTTATCAACGCCAACTTTCACTTGGTGATAGAAGAAAGACTTTAGTTTGGGAAGAGTGACCCTTTTGTCGAAGTCTTTTTTTGGCGGTAAAGTGATCTTATCCAGGCGAAGTACCTCTAAAGAGTCCGCACACTTCTTGAGACAAGCCAGCAAGGCTGTTGGCTCAACGCTGGTGCATTTGACGGTGAGAACAGTGGTCTTCCCAGCGTTAGCAGAATTTGGGAAGTTCTTAATAGCATCCGGGGAATCAAGGGTAACTTCTGACATTTTAGAATCAAGAGAATTTCGACGCAATGTGAAGAAAAATATGGACAATGCACGTAACGTAAAAGCTTGAGTGCAAGGAAGCTTGTCAAATCTTAGTCAGGTCAAAGTGATAATTGGACTATTACTGCGAAACAAACGAATCGTTTGTTTGAAGCGACAAGAAGACTCACAAAAATCCCTGTAGTCTAAAAAGCACACACGCATGAAGTGTATGAAGATTATACCTGTCTGCCGCTCGGCAGCTGTGCAAAATTCGTCCCACATGAGAAACAAGTCTCATGTTTGTCGGGTTTAGTATTTAGTATTGATCCTAGATTGAAGTTAATCTCCAAAAAACAATAGTTCTTGACATTTACTATTCACAATAAAATTATTTTTCCGTTCCAATCATGTCGCGTAAAAGAAAAGATAATTTTGTGGAGGACGACTACGACTCCAGTTTTGAGGATGATGAACCTTCTAAAGAAAAAATGACGAAGAATTCAGATTTAACGGAGAAAGAACCAGCACCAAATGTTAATCCCGGAGGATCATCGTCAAAAGGTTTTTATTCAACGTCAACAAATTGTATTTTTCCACCAATTGAAATGAAATCATAACTTTAATTTCAAATTATCACGAAGGTTTGCCCACTAAGGAGTATTTCCAAACAGAACTGACACGAGCGGAATCTTATAAAAATCGTTATTTCGCTTTAAATACCTACGAAAGACATCGGAAATTGATAAATGATTACTTCCTCTACCATCCTGGGGCCTCTGCGGACGCTTTATTTAAGCGTGACAGGTACGTAGTACGCATTTCGGGGTCGCAGAGCATTTGTCAGTTCACTGATTCTTTGGAAACTGGATTTTGGTATACATATTTGGTTGGGAATGGAGGTTTGGGTTTCAAAAAACGAAGCGTTTCCTTCTGGTTTTTATTTTCAGTTCAAAAGATAAGCGAGATATCGACATTATACGAGACAATCATCGCTTTCTATGGGATGATGATGACGATCCTGATACTTGGGAAAAGCAGTTGGCGAAACGTTATTACGATAAGCTCTATAAAGAATATTGCATCTGTGATCTCTCCCGGTACAAAGAAAACAAGGTAATCCCAAACATAGCGAACCTCTGCAATGATTTTGGTTCTTCATATTACTTTTTAAAATTCTCAAGAAATTAATAACAATTCAAACATTTAATTTTTGTAGGTTGCAATGAGATGGCGAACGGAAAGCGAACTCGTTGAAGGAAAAGGTCAGTTTTCTTGTGGAGCTCGAAAATGTGCAAGTACTGAGCAGTTACGAACGTGGGAGGTGAATTTCGCATACATGGAGGAGTCAGTAAAGAAAAATGCTCTTGTGAAATTAAGTAAGGATATAATTTCTTTCGTATAAAAAGATGTATTCCATTCCCCCAGTCAAATCGAATAAGTAAAAGAATTGTTCTTTCACATTTCAACATTTAGGATTATGCCCAGAGTGCTCCCTCAAACTAAATTACGGTCAAAAACGAAAAGAAGTAACGAAAAAATCGAAAAAGCACAGTTATCATTCCTCCAAAAGGGATAAGAAACGACATTCCAAGGAGAAGGATAAATCTAGGGATGGAGCAGATCCCGGACCTAGTTCCAGTTCAAACAGGAATGAAATTCCCTCGGAAACCGGATCTCAGGGCAAATCACCGGAAAATATTTGGAAGGAGCCCGTGGCTGTACCAGAAATGAAATCGAGAGATGAAGAATTTGAGGAATATTTAGATGATTTGTTTGTATGAATTTTTAAATATATTCATTATTTAATCGCATGTAGAATACAAGCATTATGCAACGCAATAAATTACGTATAAAATCTGAACTGAACTAGGTGAAAAAAGCATAAAATAAATTACTAATGCAATTTTCGATCTGGTCAATGAACTTTTCAATTGTTATGCACACGGACTTTTTGATCTACGAGAACAGCAGCATCACGGAGAAATTTTCTTGTTACGGAGTTTTTTTTTTCAATTTTTTGGTACTCACTCGCGGGAAAGAAGTGAGTAAGGTACACCTGTTCAGACTTGTTTTCTCCTCATTTGTGTTCATTGCGTTCTCAATTCTCAACTCAACATGTTTTTTTATGTTTTTTTTTCTTTCAAAAACGTTAGGACTCTAGTGACTAGCACTAACACAATCATCCTACCATTTTATGATTGAAGCTGGGGCGTGAAAATTATTTTTGGCTGAAAACGTGTCTACATTTTTTTTATTTAAAAGAGTCGAGTTAAACTTTTTTAAAAATATGATTGACTATTAGGTTGTCAGTTTTAGATTAACAATCGTTCCTTAAAAAGATTTACTTGGCCACGTTCTGCATTTTTAATAATTTCAATACGCTCGACGAGTCAAGAGTTTGTAACTTGCGAATATGTTCTCAAGGAACGCGACGCGCCTCGCCGCTGCAAGCGTTGGGGCCCTTGGCTTCTTTGGAGGAATACTTGCAGAGAAGTTCCGCAATCATGCAAAAGTTAACGCTGCTGGATCATTTGGTGGGGGTGACGGACCGAAGGGAGTTGTTCCAATCGAAGGGGATCCTCATTTACCTCAGCCAAAGATGACGAGAGTTCAGCAGGTAGTGTCATGTTAACAAATTGTCAGATTATTTCATCATTTAAGACATTTCATTTGATCTATAATACACCTATTTGTTGTTTTGGTAAGCCAAATAAACATTTCCATTCATATACATGGTACAATAAACGACTTAAAAATTAACTAAACGTATTTATTTTATTATTATTGTAGCCGCGAGTCTGATGGCAAGTATTACGTCAAGTATGAAGTGATCGGCCAAAACAATGTCGCAGTGCCAACTCACTTCTTCAAAATTGTTATTTGTGAAGAAGCCACTACTGGGCAATTGGATATGGAATCATATGTGATGCCGAATAAACCAATCAATGATGATACTCCTTTGACATCTTTTAGAGTTCCCCCTGAAACAATTGAACGCGCTGCGGGTTTGATTTTTTGTGATCGTCTCCCTCGAACTGCTTTTCGAACCATCAACGGTACGAGGCTTTGACTTGGGTTAATTGTAGGACAAAAGTTTTATCTCTATCTTAACGAAGTCAAATAAATATTGATTATATGAGACTATACCGTGACCATCATGGATCTCCAAATTCCTAGATCAAGTTCAATTCAGATGCATAGTGCAATGCGATCGCTCATGTTTTTGTTTTAGTTACCTGACCTTATCAACTTTACGTTAATTTATAAGATTCAGACATTATTGTAACCAGGCCTCGATAAAGTTCTATACGACGGTCCTCACAGAATAGGGAAGAAAGAGGGGAAAAATTGGGGAAGAAGGGGATA
>JAHZMX010006338.1:0-17527 GCA_027743895.1 Seira musarum | reverse complement strand
CATTAATCGAATCTGGTATTTATAGAAGAGAAGTAGAATCCCAGAGTGATTTAGTGTTTCAGTCCTTTTATTTTAATTGGATGGGTCTAAAGAAGCAAGCAAAACATTTAAGCTCGACTGACTGGACAGGCTTCCAGCAAAAACTTTTTCGCGGGAGAAAAGAATCTATCGAGGGTTGTGGCGGAGAAAACCAGCAATACATGCATCATTTTCTACGGTCGTATAGTCAATTAGATTGTAATTTGGAAGTTCCTACAAAATGGATTGAATTGTACGTGGTTTGGGTACTGTTCGGTGTGATAAACTGTTTCTCAGTACTTATTTGCTGCTCGGAGATTTACAAAGATGACGTTTTGAGTGCAGCTATTTGTGGATATCGTCTGGTGGAAAAGCTTCTACAAATTTTTGGAAACGGCTGTGTGCATGTGTTAAAAATATTGTTTGTTTGTGCAAGTCACACCTGTGTTAAATTTCAGAAATTCCTTCGAGTGAAGATTTTGATATTTAAATAGTAGGCTTTGCAAAATAAAAAAGCCTTTTTTGAAAATAAAAAACATGTAAGCAGTGTTGCATTACTAACAAACCGCGTAAAATTTAATTATCATAATGGGCGATTTCATGTATGTACATTATTTTCATTTCCTTTGGTAATTATCCATTGACCTTGTAATTTTTCGTCTTCTATCCTACTCTGACCTTAAAACAATACTAATTACAATAAAAACTTGCAGAATTGCCCAAACCTATGAAGCACACGTTAGAAAAATGGACGAGTCTATGCTAAATGCATGAAGTGGTCAACCAGTGGAAAGCTTACCAAATTAAATTTATGCTTTGAAGTTACAAGTGTTTTGTTGTTCTTCAGAATTACTCAGGACAAAACGACGAAATGCCCAAGTTTGGTTCAACACATAGCACTCCAGTTCTGTTTTACCAAGTGTTTTTTTGTTTTTCACGAGAAGAAATTAAAATGCCGTCATTGAAGTTATTGTCATTTTTGTGGTCTGAGCCAATAACGCCAGAAATATTTTTGAGCACGAAATAACAAGTAATTTATGTTATGCCAACATTAATATGCTCATGAGAAGATTGATAGATACTTATAAATTAATGATTTCTCCCGATGCCTATCTCTGAAATGCAAACGCAGAAAATTTGGGTAGTCCTAGTTAGGAATTTTTTGCTTGATTCAGGTTTTTCTGAACCTGTGTACTTACTTCAACGAAGTAAAAACACTTGCTGTGGTAATTAAAATCAACCGAACAATTTACATAAAAATGTCCGTGGGAATTATAAATAAGTTTTTCTTTTTCGATGTCAGTTCTCTTTTACTAATCATAAACGCAAATATCATTCATCCTCCTAACCTTTGGAGTGGATGTTGTTCGTGTCCTGTATCTAAATTTTTAAATGACCTGACCTGAACGGAGCCCTAGCGCTTGGCACATTATCAGTTTGGACTAATACCTTCTTATTGGCAAAATCATCATTTCAGTTGTAGAAAATTTAACCAAGGAAATTTGTAACCTTCTTAGTTTATTGTCACTCTGTTTGAATGGGCTTGGTTGTATAAAACCTATCGCGTTCTTACCGTACATATTATTCATGCCGGTTTGCAACATCGGTTTTGCGGTTTATTTTGCCTTCGATCGAGGGGTTCACTAAAAGATGAGCTATTTTGCCATAACATTACTCACGCCCATGAGGAACAGTTCGCTTGCCCACTCTATGATGCATCGTTGGTTTATCGTGCCAGTAGTGGGGTACATATGAAAATTGAAACATAAATTTAGTAATTTTAATTGACAATACTTTACTTTATTCACGCATGTATTAAAGCCTATGGATTTAAATAGAAGGGATGAATGGAAATCCATGACGCCCAGAAAGCCGTGATGTAGGTATAGATTTGGAAGTGAGTAAGGGAACTCCGTTTTTAGTTCACTAAGAGAGAGTATTGTTTTTGTTCGAATTCCAACAGTAAAGTGTCGTCCCTTCAGGTCAGGTTTGTTAGCTTTGGCCGGTGGTAGTGCTTAAAAACTCCACAAGAACAGCGATTTTGTGTTTATCCTCTTCTATTTTTATTGAATATCTCGGTTTAGTCTAAATAGCTCAAGTTTTGTAGCAATCAGTAGACTTTAGCATTACTTACATGTCACAATCTAACTTCTTTTTTTTACATAATTTATTCAAACATGATTACAATGGTGAGTGTATTTCTAAAAGGTCTTTAACATTAAGAAGTAATTCATACATTCAAAACAAATAAGTTTAAAATACATTACTACATGAAACTCCATAGCATAATTATATGGCAATGGCAACTTTGATTGTAACACACCGGCATTTCAAACGTTTGAAAATGGCTGATAAATAAAATGATAAAGTAAAATTGTAAGCATACTATTTGTTAATCATTCAACATACAAATACTAGTCAACTACACATTTTTTTTTTGAATTTATACTACTTGATGTCGACAAAAGTCCTCTTTTCTAATAGTCGAATGACATGAGCGACATCATTCAAAATGGGGTGTCTACATTTAAGAATTTGTAAAACCAGTCCTGTCGGATCACGTTGAAATCCTCTTGATTCTTTTCGATATTCAGGAAGCAAAAACCCCGTTTTTGTGATCAATCGCTGTTCATACAAACTTCTTTGTTTCTGATTCCACGGCTGTGGAACTAATGAAAGGAAGTTTGCAAACGCCCTTTGCTCGTCCATATCGTCAAAGTAAAGACAACCGGATGCTAGCAGCAGGGCAGCAATTTCCATTGTTGTGGTGTTAAGTAGCCTGTAAACATTTACGAGGTCAGTTCCAAACAATTGTGGAAAAGTAAGCTGTAATCTTGGCAGATTGAAAAGCGCATTTTGCTTCTCGTATCTTCGTGCGCAAAACAAATGAAGTGTACATTTATTTTCCCCTTTCCAGAATTGCCCGAGCGTTTCATTGACTTCGAAAGGACTGAGAACCAGAATTTGAACGGATCCATCCGGTTTGTCATGAGACACTATATACTCTATAGGTCTCAAATACGAATCCGTTTTAAAGTGTGTGTATGAGCTAGGACTTATTACAGATATAAAGTCATTTGTGGCGTAAACCTCAACCGACCAGTTGTCCCGCTGTACTTGCTCAGCAAAGCTAGTATTTTCAAAGACATCACTAAGACGCTTGACACCTTCAATGATTTTGAAGTCATGACCGTATTTAATGACGTTCGCGACATTTGGGTGCAAAAAGGGTATGGCGTGTTCACAACGCTGAGGTCTTTGTACTTCCCGTTCTGTTTCTATTTCAATCTCCTTCTCAATCTCGAGCTCTTTCTCTTGTTCCTCATCCATCAATGTTTGGCTTGAAAGATGAAGTTTTGTGGGAATGTTTTCCTTGCATCGTTTTTTTACAATGTCGCAAATTTCATCAAATCTGGTCATAATTTCTTCTGGGATTTGAAAACGTCCATTCAATTTAATTAGTTTTTGTTTGGCCGCGTTAAACCACGTTAGAATGAGGTTTACCAACAACTCAGAGCGAGAATGCTGTCCATACATTTGAATCAACGTGGTTATTTCGTCATCCACGCATTGTTTTGCAAGTATTCTGGCTTTCAAAGGGTTGTAATTTTGATGGCACTTATACGGCTCCTTCCATTCCGGAAAATGGAAAATATCTTCTGCTGCTAATCGCTGAGCGTAGTTTTTACCAGCGATTGCCCAATGCATTAAGCCATCGTCATTGAACTCCTTCGTGTTTTGCTTAACCCAATTCAGCACACTTTGCGAGGACAAATCGCCTCCCAAAGATTCAATTTTATTGCTGGCCTCGCTTGAAATATAAAAGATGACTGAATGCTGGCTTAAGCTGTGGATCCATCAGGAAATTTTAGATCTGTACCTCTTGTGTGATGGTCGTCCAAGAATACTCCACAACTATCAAGTTTCCCTTGAAATGGGGAAAGTTCGAAGGGAACATTGGCTGATGAATGACCTGAAGAAGATGATTTTCTTGCTTTTACCACCAACTGGTTGTCCACATTAAAGAAGACTACGGCTTCCAGCTTTCGATCAACTTCAAGCCATCGTTGAGCTACTTGATCGTTGTCTAGGTCCAGCATTAGTGCTCCACTGTCAATCAAAATTCTTAGCATATCACGCTTCATTTGTTTAAGTATGTCCTCGCATGTAACCCCCATCTTTAATGCTTTATGCTCAGAATCGTTTTCCTCTTGCAGAATGATACCTTCCATTTTTGAATTTGTTTCCTGAAGATGGGGCAAATCCTGCTGAGATATTGTTGGAGGAAGAAGGATGCGAGAATCATTCGTTCCGCTAAACCCTGTTGTTGGAAACCGTTGCCTCTCGTAAACAAGATCCCACGCTGTCATCACCAACTTCCCTGAAAATTGCTTTGACTCTTTGGGAAATACCATGTGGGATAACCAAAAATCAACGACCTGTTTATGCCTTCGTGGTTTTTTGGAGCACATCTTTGAAATTAAGACAGTGGTAATTAGTCAAAAACTCGTGGACGTTGTTTGATGGGATCTTGTTTATCCATTCTCCAAAGATTGCTTCTGGGCCAAGCTTTCCAGCAAGAATTTCAAATACTTCTTCCATTTCTCTGTCTGATAAGCCCGAGTAGTAGTAACTCAGATGAGTTAATATTATTGCTAGATCCGCGTGACCAAACTCTGTCCTTACTGCCGCAACGTCTTTGGCCCTGAATGGTACAGCCATTTTCCGGAATCCATTTGGACTAACTCCATACTCCACTCGCCATCGCTTAGAAAGCGCTAGCGTTAGTACACCTCGGTGGATATAACCGGCCAAAACCAAAATTTGATTAATAATAGTAGGCTCTCCTTTGAGTAATTGGATTGCTTTTTCGTGCATATCAGAAGTAATAGTTTTGTGAAGCAAGAATGTTTCTAGAAGTTTCTTATCTGTCTCGGGTAGCATCAATCTAGACAAGTACCTTTCGGCAACAAATTTTTCCAATTGTTTCAGGAAGGTCTCATCTTTTGAAATCAAACGAAGGCTGTTAAATTGGTGGGGAAAATTTTCATCGTGTTTGTACTCAATGTGTGTTAAGCCATGAGTTTGTAGCAAGTTGAGAGAAAGGTCTTGAATTATGTTTAGAATTTGTTGGCAAATTTTCCACCGAGCATCGCCCCCATCAACCTGAACTTGCTCTCCAATGGTGTAAACTAGTTGGTACTTTACATCCAGAAGTTCATCGCTATCGTCAATTATGTCTCTTGCGTACATTCTTAGCCAGTCTTCTATTTCAAGCAACTTCAGTCCAAGGACTTGCTTACCGCTTAAAATTTTGTCGTAGGCTAAGAGCCGAAATGAAAGTCTGTACTCAGGTATTGTTAATACAATTCCACCATTTTTCATGCATGTCTGGTATTCTTGAAGCATGTTAATGGCCAAATTTTTGTCTATATCCATATCTCGTCTGCAAGGAAAAGTGTAAATTTTGCGGTTGAGAAGCCCACCAATGGCAAATTTTAAAATGTCGTAATTAGTTTTTAAGATGGAGCTGAGAACAGTAACACGACAAAGCGTATTCCCTTCACCCAATGTAGCACAATAACGGATGTCTTGCCTTCGCCCATGTTTAGCTGGGTAACACCATTTCTCTTATTTGGCATCGACATCATTTGTTTTGCAACTTCAATTTGTACTTCTCGTATCATAATGTTGAGCTCAAGTTCTAACAGAAGCCATTCCGGGTGTTCCCTTGGAGACCAATTTGTATGTCCGGTGTTTGACATTTCCTTTTCCATCTCTGATTCTCTATCGTGGAGTTCATAGTGAAGAAAACGATCTAGTTTTTTTAGTTGAACCCATAGTACCCCTAACCCTCCTACGATTTCTCGGAAATCATTTTGATCTGTGGCTGGTTCAGCTAGTATTTTGAGCAGACTTGAAGGGTTCATCCTTGGCGACAGCCCACAAACGTCAAGAATTTTATGATCGATAGGGGTCATCATTACTTCACGGAAGGATTTCAAGATATTGTTAATTTTGGACTCGCACCAAATTTTTGCTTCGCAAACCCATTCTTTCCGTTCCTCGTCATTGCGCACTCCTTTGAGTAACCCATCTCTGTAAATTTGTTGTGCCTCCCTGATTACTTCAGCACCATTGGAACAAGTGCCGCTGTTAAGCATATCCTGAATGGTCCAAAACTTTGTGATATTAGTCGCAAAATTTACTTCCGTTTCGAGTTTTGCAAACGAAGGAGTTTTGATGTTTAAAGCGTGCTGTGTGGAATAGCCACTGATTAATTTGTTTAAGATTTGTTGCACACTATCGACAAAAATGGCTAATTTTCTTGCGTTATACCATCTGTAAAGAAACTCGTCCACTGCCGTTTTTGCACTCGTGCTAATCTTGGAATTGGGTAAAATCCTAATATCGTCATCAGTGAGAGGTAATTTTTCACATGGCCAAAATGTTTTCCATTCCTGAGAAAGTCGTTTGCAGTTGTCTTGCGCATCTAATTCGTACATCCTTTTTGCGCGGTTGTAACTATGTCTATCTTCATAATCAGACTCTGGACGAAAAAATGGGACGATATATTGCTGTAGAACTAAAGCGACATCCGAAGCATTGTACTCGTATTTTGTCGGGTTGTCCACATATGCTATTTCAGGCAATTCAGGAAAAGTTACACCTTCGGCAGATGAACACGTAGCAATCCAGTGAAGAATTTTGACTTGTTCCATGTCACCCACCCCTACAGTGTATGCCAAGGCAGTGAGAATAATATCAAGCTCGTGTTTATTTGTGAGTGGAGAAATAGCAAGGGAATAATACGTAAGCCAATGTTCGCGGAATTTGTCCGACATCGAAAATATTTCTAAAGAGAAATTCAAAGCGATAGATCCACTGGGGAAAATACGCTTGTGTGTAAGCAAAAACGGACGGAGAGTTTCTCTTTGAATTGGTGCTGCAGCTAGGCACTTTAAATGTCGGGCATGTGCTATTGTAAGAAAATGATTCTTAGCTCTCAGCGCAGGTAGCTTTTTGCTTAGATAATTGTTCAAATATTTTGGCAGAAACTGCTTCCTAAGCCTTGCTTCATCGTTGTACTTGTTTTGGTTGTGAAAATAAGCTCTCAGACGTAATTTTTCTGCTTCATTATTTTCCTCTGGTGTCATCTGGCTGTACAATTTTTTGCAGTCCTCATCCACAAAATGAAGCTTTTCGAGTCGAAGACTGTCATTAATTAGATCTCGAACGATTAAAGCATAACCATCGAATGCTGCAATTGGTGTTATGTGACTCGGCCATATTGTAGTCTCAATGTTTTCTTCCATCTCATGTTTGTCATCTTTTTTCGCAGCACAAAGTTCGTGTCCATAGTACTTCCGTTTAGGGGATAGTCCATCAAGAAATGTTAAGCTTCTTAGAGACGCCGCGTCAAAAGGTGAGCATGACCAAACACGAGCTGACTGTAATATGCTTACAGCCATTTCTGTTCCAGTCAAGCCAGTAAAAGGATCTGGTAAAACGGATGACGTTGCCGCATGTAGAGCTGCAAGGTATAGCCAAGCTGAAGTACTCTTTGTGGCCGTTATTCGTTTAAGAACTGCGTCAAATTCATAAATGTAGAAGGATGGCTCGAGCAGAGAGCATTGCTCAATGAAGCAGTCATGATGAACGTTGTCGCTAGACTGTGTTTGAATCAAACCGTGTGGAACGAGTATACTTCGTTTTGTCCCATTTTCCAACAAAAGTCCGCTCTTCAATCCGACAAATACTCCAGAATAGTTTTGGTTTTCAGTTACTCGGAAGCCGGGATACTCAATGCTTTCCAGAAAGCCTGTATCTCTTAATATGAATCTGAGATTGTGCCTGGGAAGGTGTACTTCGGTGATTGTTTTATTCTTGTTCAGTACCACATTCATAAAATTGGTGAATTCAAATCTTGCAAGGGGAGCTGTTAATAAGCAAAACCCATCTGATTTTATGAACATCATGTACTGCTCAATTCCATTTGAAAGTTTCCATATTATTGGACCATTACTCTCATTTCCTTTTAAAATTAATTCGTAGGAGGTAGCGTTACCATCAAATGGGATTTTGCGGAAGTAAACAAAATTTTTCGCTGGATCCAACCAATGAGTGTAGCCGTCGATGAAGTGGTCACTCACAAATTCCCGTAGCGTCTCGTAAGGAATCAGGAATAAACGTGAATTATCTGCAGCAATTTCAACAATGACCAAGTCGCTATTTCCGAATGCTTCTTTTCTAAATTCATAGTGATTTCCGTACATTTTACATGCGGTTTGGAGTACAGTTTTCGATTGACGTTGAACACGGAAGTTTAGACTTGCTTGAAAAAATCTATTAAAATCCGGGTTTCTTTTAAATTGAGAAGATGTCTCAGTTTCCGGATGGCCGTTTACTAATAATTCACCCGTAAAAGTGTCCAAAGAGATTAAGTGACCATTGCCAAGTTGAGCATTTAAAATTTGTTCTTGTTCAGTGGTTTGAAAAATGTCGAATTCCTTAAATTGTTGGGCCGGTAAATATTTCTCTTTGACAAACTGAACAAATCCATCCCGTACCACTTGATTCGTGCTAATGTGAGTGGATACATCTAGTTTTAGAGGTAACTGTTCCTGGATGATTTTAACTGTTTCCATAAAATTTGAAAAAATGACCCTTGACTCCTTCTTAAGCAAATTTATGCTTGAGATGGTATGAAAGTAAAGGGCTACGTCTTCAGAGTTCAGGAAAACTCGGTTTATGTGGCTCGAGCAGCAAACGTTATACGTCATCATTGTGCAAATTTTAATTTCGCGAAGAAATTTGTCCAGCGTTTGTCCCATTTTTAGACTACAGTCGTCACGATTTTGCTGTTGCTGGATCTTCTCTGTCCAGACATTGGCAAGTTGTCGCCATTCCTTTAGCATTCCGTAACATATTTCCTTACAGTTATCGTTCATGTCCATAATTCTCTTGGTGATGAATATTGAAAGAAGGAGGACAATAGGATTACTGTAATTTGACTCATTCGATTTAATGAATTTGCTGAGCATTTCCAGAAATTCGAGCGCAAATGCGTCTTCAGTGAAATCGTGATGCGCATGCCGAGAACCGTCTCCTTCTCTTGGTCCAATCTGCCAAATTGTTTGAAGTATCAAAGCAAGCACAGGCTCATTCTCAAGTGTTAGGCTACGACTTGTAATAGCCATAAAAAGATTTCTTAATTGGACTCTGTGACCAGCTCGTAAGGAGCCAAAAGTGACAAGCTCATTTGTAGTTAATTTTCTGTGACACTTTTGTTGGTCTGCAATAACCTGATTCTGGAAATGCGTCCAAGATGCCAAGTAGTTTTGTAAATTTCTGTAAGGTTCGCAATTCAGAGTGTTTTTTAACTGAAATGTGCATCCAATCTTGAAATCTGACGCAGGCCATGGTAATTCAACCTTGTAAACGCAATTCATTCCATTCTCAATAACAAATGCATCTGCTGAGCCAAGTACGTCAGGATTTCGGGAATGAGTTGTGCGGGACAATGGCATAAGATTACTCCCAAGTGAAACAATATTAGTTTGATTTCCCGTATATTTCTGAAGAGAGGGGTATGTCAGCCAGTTTGTTTGAACAGTGTTGTTTCCACGCTTTTCTTGTAGAAGTCCATATTGCAAAAGTGCTAACATCTGTCGCAAGAAGGAGATTTCTGCTGGAATTAACAACTCGAATATAACGGCATCTTGATAATGGGGAAGCTCCAATTTTGGGAGCGGCTTTTCGTATCGGGCAATCGAATACCTTTCTCTTGCTAACTGTTCCTTCAGCATACAAAGATTGCAAGTAGATACTTTAACTTGATATGATTCGCTAAAATGTTGTTGGTAACGACGGCTCCAATATGTCTTTTTACGGGTTTCAAAGCGACAAGTGCATGAACTGTAACGCCTTATTTGATCCTCAAGAGCAATGCATTGCTTCCGAACTCTTTCTACTTCTTGGACTTTTATTTCAATTGCATTTTTCATATCAGCTTGGATTTTCCGTTTTAGTTCTATCATGTTTGAATTTGACTCTGCAAATCGTACTGAAAATGAGTGTGAATGAACATCTGCTTCTAAAATCGGCCACTTTCCTTCCAAATTCCTTGCGTGAAAGTAGTCAAGCCAACTATTCAATGCAATGACGTCCTCCTGGTGGGGAAGGAGAAGAAAATCAAATGCTGTTGCATTGACTTCTGGTTGATACTCGAGCAGCAATGGATGCTTTGTTGTTGCTATCTTGTCCAAAATTTGGAGAAATTTTAGTGCAACCAACAGCATTTGACTGAAGCCCACAGGATTATCGTTGTATTCTAGTTTCGCAAATTTTAGGTATTTACTGGCCAGAGTAAAGATTTTGTTTGATGAGACATCGGTCGCTGCTAATTTTTTTACAAATTGTTCAACGTCACACAGCCAAATTCGAAGTTGGTCTTTTGCCGTTTCATTTCGGAACGATAATAAATCGTCCAAAGTTTTGAGGCGTTGTTGTTTCTTAAAATAGTTTGATGCTGTCTTTTTCATGCTATCAATATCGGAAGCAGTTGATGTAGTTCGATCCTCGTTAATTTTGTTAGCTCTGCTGACCAAGTCGTCCAATGGGGCGATTATGTGGTTTAGGTCTGCCGTTAATTGGGTCCTTGATCTCCGTATTGGATAATCGCTGACAATGACGTTTTGCTCTGGCGCCAATGCGACACTATTCCAGCGTTCCTGAAGTACGTTTTGTAATTTTGTTGTGACCTCCAGCGTATACTCTAGCGTTTTGGTTCGCAGCATATGAACATGCTCATATGGCAATTTGTTGTTCTGAGTAACTTCAGCTTCTTGAGGAAAGTTCTTAAATTTTCCAACACGCCTTCCCAATTTAGCCAAAATCTGGCTTCCTGTGTCCATGTCTGTCTGGCTTTTGATTTCGAAATTTTCGCCTAAACTGGCCAAAATGTAAAGGGTTAACGCCTTGTAAACTATGTTTCCCATTGTCGCTTCGCCTTGAAACAACTCAAAAATTTTTAAATGCAATGCAGTTTTTATTGACATCCACATTCCAGATCGGCGGAATGGTACGAGGTCTTTTGAGCCTATGTCAGTCATTGAAACCTGGTCCCTGATTTTTTTCACAATTGATTGTCCTTCGTTTGCGCTCCTTCTAGGAACCAGAAGCCCGATTATCCAGTCAGATACCAAAAATGGTTTAGGAACGTCTCGCACATCTAGCTCCAAATTATCCCTCACTTTTATTTTCCTCATTGTCATTCCTAAGCTTGTTGTAGCCAAATCGTAAAGATGCACCTTAAATTCGGATGATTTTAACAAGTCCAAGTTTTCAATGACTTCACATGTCTCGGGAAATGCTATTTTCAAATAGTTGACGTTGGACATAACCATAGTTGATGGGAGAGAAGATCGAAATGTTTGAATTTGAATCATTTCTTCGTTTTCATTTGAAATCTTGGAAATGATCATAGTGCAATTTTGTTGACGAATGTAGATTGGGATTGTGTCGCCTGGTTTGAAATTTGTTACTTCTGAAGTAAACGAATCCAAAACTGACTGGCTTAATATAGATTTTGGCTGCACTTTAATCCATTTCTCAAACATTGCTGATAGAGGAACGAGGAAGGGGAAGTTTCCTTTAGTTTGTATTGTTTCTAACGCGTTGAAGACATGGATTAGTAGTCCTTCTTCAAGTTCATCCAGGTCATCCTCGAGGCTATCCGGAGTTTTCTTGGTGAAAAACATGTGTACTATCATTTTTTCACGAAGCAACTGTTTTTTTGTAGGTATCATGCCGGAATAGATATGGGAAGATTGGGAGATTTCGCTATGCCCTTCTACATACGTAGACATGGTGTCGAGCTAGAAACCAAGCACGACAAATTTAATGTAAACCTGAAGAAAGGCTGTATAAGTAAAAATACACATCGAGCTTTAAATAACTTCTTAGTGTATTATGTGAACCTATAATTCGATTAAGCACAGCAGCATTAAATTGAAGAAAAAAATCCCCATGTCAAATATTACACACAAGCATGAAAGTTCAGATGCACGCACCATTTGTTTGGCAAAATTTTTGAAACTACATTTATACATGCCTTAACACTGTATACATGGTTTTGTCATAAATTCGGGAACAGTAAAATATCGCATAGAAACTCTATTTTTTGGTAATAACGACTACTCAAATTACCACTGGTTGGAAAACCGAACGATATGATCAAACCACTTCGCAAAACAAGACTTAGAATTATAGTGTGTCGGATCTAGTGTTCACAACTGAATTCGTATGAACTTTAATTGAGTTTGATAGAAAATAATGATAAATAAAATAACTGGATTATAATAAGCATCGAACGATGGAACAGAACCTAAAGAAAAAACCACAAACCACTACAAAGACTATTAAAGGTGGACAAATATATATACCGTATATTCTGATTTCGAACGCGGGGTTTAAATAGAGCGCGGGTCTGAAATGGAACGCGGGGGGTTGGAGACGATAAAATGAATAAAACGAGGGTCTGATATCAAGCGCGGGTGTAAAAAAAACATAATGACCGTAGCTGCCTATTAAGCACCTGCACAGCCACAATTATGACATGATTTTGTTTAAAAACACAAGTATAAATTTTCTGTCTTAAATTTGGTTTAGGCGTCCAAATGGTGTACGAGTTTGGTATAAAATGTAAATAATTAATTTCGATCAGCAAATATCTGACCCATAGCTTATGAGTAAATGAATAGAACGCGGGTCTGAAATAGAGCGCAGGTCTCAAATAGAACGCGGGGGGTTGAAAAGGAGAATTTGAACAAAACGCAGGGCGTTTTATATAAGAGTATACGGTGTGCAAGTGAAAACTCGTTCCCGTGAATTAGGAGAAATATTTGTCCTAACGTAAATTAAGTGGTGATTTAGGCAAAAAAAATTAGACAAATAAAATTCATGCCGCACTACTAACGTAAGTAAGACTATTGACTCAAGGATTTTTGATGACTACTGGATTTGCATATTACTTTGGAACACCAAAACTGTAATGACAAAAACAGAGTTCGTCTGACCTGGCACGATGCAAAATAAAGAAATTTTTTTGGTTAGTTGGAGGAAAAAATACTTTACAGTAGAAGCAAAGTTTAAACCGAAGATCAGTATGTATATAGTATCATGATCTTTGAGCTAAATAGTTGGACAACCGGTCAAGCGAAATGATAGTACTACAAATAATATAAGTCTAGCGTGTTGCTTGGTGCTGCACGAGACACATCCATCACGCTTAACTGAACGTTTTTAGAAAACGCCAAGTATTTAGCTTACGAGGGATACTCCCTAAAAACGGGCAAGGGTTACCGCATACAAAATGTAGTGTCTAGAACAATTTTTGGCTCTGATTACGAATCTGAAGTCAGCCAACGGTCTAATGGAGTTTTTGAATTTTAATCAACAAAAGACTATGAAAAAGTTCACGAATATTTGGAACTTTTTTTCATACCTTCAAATGCATGACAGTTATCAAAAATAAAAACACGGATTCGAATTTTGCGTAGTAAATTACCTATAATTTATTGCATTTATCAAAAAATTTTGATAAAAATTTTTAGACGACCCTCAAAAGAATTGTATTTTTTTTTTAAATTTGTAGTGTACAATTAACTCTGCCAAAGGTGACGAATACGCAACAAAGGTAAATGGTGGGTTTTTATTGTATAATATTTGAAACTTCAATAAATGAGTTAGCTGACTTCAAATTCGTAATTAACGTCAAAAATTGGTCTAGACGCTTTATTTTGTTTACCGTAACATTTGCCCCCCTCAGGGAGTATCCTTCGTCAGATAACATTGAAATTAAGTATTCGAACTTATATTGGAGCTGTTAGGTGCAAGTGGTGGTGACATGGAGATTTAAAATTGATGTACCTTGATTTAAATTCCAAAATTAGTTCAGACTTATTAAAATGAACATATCTCGGATATATTTTTTGAAGTTATGTCCGTACCAGCATTTGCCAAGAGCTGGCGAAACCATTAAAGTTAGTAAATATTGCAGCACAGAGCCTGCTATACATTCTACGACATTTTACTCTTTTAAGTTTGCTGCAATAAAGCCCTGGGACAATTTGCCGACTGAAAGCTAGTGTGTCTCAATAGGACAGTGGAAATCACGTTAGATGGAAGGTATTGATGCTCTTGAGAAGTATGTTGGAATGTGAAAGAGCTTTTCTAATCGGTGGAATAAAATAATTAATATCCAGTACAAAATACTGTGTAACTTGACTCAAAAATTTAAATTTAGTGAAAACATGTTCCCAAATTTACGACTAAACTGTGCAGTAATGATGCAATGATAAAAATTTCGAACCTTTGCTAAACGCAGTAAAAGTTTGCCTGGGGTTACTTCAGACTCTAATTTCGATTTTTTGATTAAATGCATTGCCGGGCACCTAGGCATAATCCATGATCGCACAAATTGTAATCTGATCAGTTACCCGCTTATCAATATTCCACTAGGCATATTAAAATTATCAGGAACTCACCTTTTCCATTGTGGTATCCGTAGTTCGGCGAATCTATTGACTGCACATTATATGCACCGTTCAACACAAACTGCCTGCTTCATGTGAGCACCCTGAATTTTGACCGAAACCCGTTTCTGTAAAACCGAAAAAACAAGTTTCTCTTACGACTGTAAGCGGTGCAATTTATCGAATGAGATTAAGTCTACCCTGACTGATTGACTTGATACTTGAAAATAGTTGATGACGTAATTGAAGCTGCAAGAAAAAAAACACATGAATAATAATTGGACGCTGTGATTGCTTTCGTTAATTGACAGTCTCATTTTTAAATCTACTAATTTGAATCAATAGAGTGATAAATTTACCGACGGAAGTGCTGATACAGCAGATGTGCGTTTACACCCCTCAAAGTAGTGCTGAAAATTGTAAAATGTGCAGAAATTAAACCAGTTTCTACCTTTGTCATTACAAAAAGTAGTAAGTTGATATCAAATGTGGATTATTTCTGACTAAAAAATCTGGCGTTAGCCGGTTACCCAAAATAAGCACGTGCAAATAACCGATATCGTTTTTGCACAATTCACTGAGTTACCTTTTTAACAGGTCGTACTACTGTGCATATGAACTGGTATCTGTGTTTGCGGTTGGGTTGGTAAGATTATCTTGACATATCAGCCACGGTGTAATCGCACTGTCACCGCTAATAGTTATGATAATGCACGAGAATGACACAAATACGGAAAGTTACAAAATCTCTTGATTTACTATTGAGTCTTCGTTATCGTGTCACAAGTGTTTATGCCACAAAACATTTAATACTATTGCATAAATGCTGCAACTACGTGGTCGCCGATTTGGATTTTTTCTGCATAGAGCGTACTTTATAATCTTATTTTATCCTAAAAAGTGTACTGAAAATCTACACATTGCTAATTTTGTCGTTCATGTATGGTAAATATTTCTTATTTTTCCCTATTTAACATCAGAATTATTTTTTCAGTTAAGTCCATACGGTACGGATATAAACGTGCCAATAATAATGCTACAAAGATATGTACAACATTTTTTAAAATACGTGAGTACTGACAATGGAACACTCCGAACTGTTTGTTTGGGATTTACTAGTCGATTTTTTCAAAACATATGCCATGGGCTGACATGATTTCATGTCAAGTACATTGACTCAAAGCCCAGTTTTCACGGTTATTTTCGAAGTTTTGGGAAAATAAAATTTATGGGATTTAATGTTTAAAAACCTGTGTTACTAGCCGCTGAAGAATCTTTTACTACCTACTCCATTTGGATTTGAAAAAAAATATTTGATTTCCGTATTGTAATTCCAATTTTTTGTGTGAATTTCTATTTGCCGCATGTTCAAAAAAGACATGCAGGTCTCCTTATGCATATTTGTTTTCTTATGTTAATCCCCACAGAAGATTTCTTTAAAAAATCTAAGTTTAACAAAAAATGGTCAAAACTGTTTTTTACGACAATTCACTTGGCACTTTCATTTCAACCCACGCCAAATATTTTTGCAAAATACATCGTTTAAACAGGTCAGGATGTTCCATTGTAAGTAATAAGAGTAACACGACAAATTAGGTTTTCCAAGTTACATCTGAAGGAGGTTACTTGTCTAATGGATTCTCACTACACTAGATCTTAAATTATGGGGAAACCCCTAATATCCGATTGGAGTTCCCAAAAAACAATTTAAGTTTAGCCTGAACAGTTATAAAAAAGTAGAACCGAGGTACAATTCTTAGAATTTTTTCAATTCAATGTAAATTAAAACTTGCAATATTGCAACTGAACTCGTCAACTATTAAGCACTGAATGAAGAAATTTTACTGGACTATGATGAAATAAAATGAAGTGGATAAATAAAGATCGACTTTGCTTCTCATCAAACTTTCCAGTCCATCCACATTTTGTTTGTCATCGATAAGAAAAAATCCGGAACTGATAATAGTTCATAGATAAACAGTTACTTGTCATATTTGCTTGAAAAAAATGCGCTAGATATGTATGCTTACACAATGAATGATATAACAACTTGGCTTGGTCATTAGCAAATAAAGGTGTTGACTTTGCTACTACGAATGAAATCCAAACATTTTAAGGCTACTCAAATTCATGTGCCAAAGTTACGGAAAGTGTAAAACATGTCGTGTTTCACTGAGGCAATTTACCATTAACATAAATCTGAAGATCAAAAAAATTCGTCCCTTCAAGAGGATTTAGGGTGATAGAGAATTTGTTTATCTGACTATTTCTTTAAAATTAGTTGTCTCTCGAGGCAAACAATACTTTTGTAATTTTTTTGCTCCATTTTGTAGCACTATGTACACCGACATGAATCACTCCCATCTCCTACACTGACTGAAAATGTAGTCAATGAAGACGTATCCATTTCAACCAGTATATCAGCATTTGAAAATAGAATCGCTGATACATCATCCACTTCAACACCTCATAGTACCTCAAATACCACATTCGATTAGGTCCATTCCGCAGTGACGTTGCGTGCTGCACACTTTATTCCAAATACTGCAAAATGAGACCACGATTGCAAAACTTTCAATATCCCAATATTTTTCGGGTTAGTGGCTGCAGCAGTCGGTTTCGTTGTTCTTGTTGGCATTTTGCTAATAGTTACTGCGAAAAGGTGAAAACCTTCATGGTTAACCACACTTCACGGAACAGATAAACCATAACCAGAAATAATGAAAAAATGCGATAACTTTTTCTAGCGAGAAAAAATGTTTCTTCCAGTGTATATATAATGTGTAGTTGTTTCTTGTGGTATCTATGGTGCAAAAATTTGAGCTAATTTTGATAATAGGAACGAGTAATTCAAAATTTTCATTTTTTCATTTTGCCCTTATAATTTTGCAAAGGCTGTATCTCTTTGATCCGTGGACGGTCTGAAAAACTGATACCATCATCTGAAAGCCCCATGAAAATTACCCTTGTAG